>PVJA010046438.1:0-15127 GCA_004027025.1 Myocastor coypus
TTTTTTTTTTTTTTTTTTTTTTTTTTTTTTTTTTTTTTTTTTTTTTTTTTTTTTTTTTTTGTCTTTTTGAGACAGGGTCTCGCTATGCAGTTGAGGCTGGTCGTGAGCTCACTTTTGTGGCCCAGGCTGGTCTCAAACTTGCACCAATCCTCCTGCCTCAGCCTCCATAGTGCTGAGATTATAGGTGTGAGACACCACGTCCAGCTTAATTGGTTCCTTTTAAATCTATATAACAAATTACACTTTTTTTTAGTCTTTTTGAGACAGGGTCTCACTATGCAGTTCAGGCTGGCCTTGAGCTCACTTTTGTAGTCCAGGTTGGTCTCAAACGTGCAGTGATCCTCCTGTCTCAGCCTCCCAAGAGCTGTGATTACAGGCGTGCGCCACCACGCCCGGCTAACAATTAAAATTTAAGCAAGTAATGTAAAACTGCAAAAGAGGAAAAGAGAAAAACCTTGTTAATCTTATATAAGAAACAGTTGTTACCTTACTAGATAATGACAACCAAGACCATAACTTAAGAGATTGGAAAAACAGCGAAACGGAAAATCAGTATATGCTCAATATTCTTTATTTAAATTGAATTACAACGGAAGTCTTCTATAATTTTAGAAGTTTACAATTATAAATAGACTAGGCAGGATTATTTGTAGGTCAGTTAGCACAGTTCTCTTATAAGAAGAATGTGGAAGGAAAATATTTTATCTATAATTAATATATGCTTTTCAATTTTGTGTTAAAAATGCTTGTAACTTTTGTATCCCTTTCTTTCATGTAACCTTCAGCTCCATTTTTTCTATGTACTCTGTCACCAATTCAGACCTTTGGTTGTCATGTTTGGATTATCATCTCCTAGACCTCCACAGCCATTTCCTTCAATTGGCCCCAGGTTCAGTCCAGCACCGTCGTTATCTATTGATTTTGGTGTCACATTCTTGATGTAGATGTGCACATCAGCTTCTTGAATGGTGGAATCAACTCCTTCTCTGGGTCTGAGTCCTTGATACAAATGTACAGTGTGCTTTGACATTCTGGTAAGCCTTCCAGCATTTTCTGGTTAAACACAAGCATACTGTCTACTGTAAGTGAGAAGTAGGCTGTGTCCCTGCTATTGTCCAATATGCAGATCTCTCCAAAGGACTTTCCTAGCTTTTTTCTCTAACCTGATTCAATTTTTTTTCTACTGGTGTAGTTCAACTCCTAGTAGTGTTTTAAAAATTAATAGTATATGCTTCCAAGGAAAGTCTATTCTGAAGTATGAATTTTATAGATAACGATTTCCCTTTTTGTTGTTGTTATTATTATTATTATTATTATTTTTTTTTAGTTTATAGTGAGCACATTCACCAATTTCTTGACCTTGCGGGTTATAAGGAATTCCCATGGTAAGTGAGAGATGAAAAGTTTTACAAAATTATTAGATGGTAGCATTTTTACAAACTTGGCCATTGTGAGGTTTAACTGCCTGCAGGCAGACCAGGTTATTTTTTTTATTTTATAATTTTTTATTTTATTTATTTATTTTTTTCTTGTTTCAGAACCTTTGTTTATTCACTCATTTTTATGGCTGGCTCAGCCCACCCCAAGAGCAGGGCTGGCGCAGCATGTGGTGCCGGAGATTGAACAGGGGTCCTTGAAGCTGCCCAAGCTTTCCCAAGCAGGCACTTTAGACCACTGAGCCATCCCACCGGGTCCCAGACAAGGGTATTAAAAGCATATAAACAATGAAGAATAACATGTTTAACCACGTCACCAGTGCAGGCAAAACAAAACTAAATTCTGATGATGTGTCTCCTGAAACCCAGGCCAATCTTAGGCATGTGAGTTATATCTGTTTTCCAGAGATGATATGGGGTATAACCCTCATGGATTAACCCCCATAGAAAGTGTGGGGAAATGTACAAGAGAAATATTCTTTAACAATTTGTTAAGACTATTCCTCATTTAAATGAAGTGGATTTTGTAAGTCAGAAGATTTTTATTAAAAGGTGGCAGGGGAGGCAGAAGCCCCCTGAAGGGCATATGAAGGAGTAACAGTGACAGTAGCCAGCAGCGATCTGTCTATTATAGGGTTTCCCACAGTGAATGGTCATGACTATCTGGAATAGTAATGTAGATCACCAGTGAAATAGGGAATAGGATATAAACGAATTAGAGAGTGGAATGAATGAAAACAATCTTCTTGTCAAGTGTGTTATGGCAGTTTTACCCCACATAACACACTATCTAAAAAGCAGTTTATTTGTGTCAAGACTCATATCACAGCGTATAACTGAATCTTATGTGCAGAAGCAAAACCAGTAAGTGATATTTGGAAATTGTTTTATTTTTCATCAGCCTCATTCCCATTTTCCTTAAGTGTCAGCAGAACAGCTCAAGACCACTCGGTGGTGGTTCCTACCCACTCAGTGGCCTGCGCGATGGGGGCTGCAGACCAGCCTTCTGTGGCTGGCTGAGCACTCCAGTCTTCAGTAGGGAACTTCTGAATGGGCACAGAGGGCACCTGCACACCTTCGCACCAGTCTGCGACTTCAGGCTGAGCAGCAATGAACTCTGGAGCTGGTGCAGTCCATTCACCCTGAAATTCCTCCTTGGTCATAGCCTTTTCAGCAGCAGCCTGCTCTTCCTTTTCAATCTCTTCAGGATACCGGTAGAAATAGAGATCAGGCATGACTTTCCATGAGTGTTCACGGGAAATGGTACCACGCGTGCGCAGCACTTCCCGGGCCAGCATCCACCACATCAGACCCACAGAGTGAGCTCCCTTATTGCTGCACAGGATGCCAACATCCACATAGCGCAGAGGAGAATCTGTGTTGCACAGAGCAATGGTTGGCAGATTGACGTAAGATGCCCCCGTGAGGGGCTGGTGGTCAGCCCTGGGATCGGTAACCACCAGAAAACGTGGCTCTCTGAAGGTTGCCTGGATCTGGTTAGTGAGGGTTCCAGGAGTGAAGCGGCCAGCGATAGGAGTAGCTCCAGAGGCAGCAGCAAACCTCAGCACAGCCCGCTGGCCCATGTTCCTAGCAGGGTTTTCAATGCCCACTATGGCTCGAGCTGCCAGGAGGAGCTTCTCCCAAGTCCATTTCAGATTTATGATGTAGATTCCATCACTCTTCCTTTTGTAGATATGCTGCTCCATCTGAAAATCCAGGTTGGTGACACCTAAGTGGGTTCCTGCAGCAAGGAACTTGAGGACGTCCTCCTCCTTCATTTGCAGGACATCAAGGGCTCCGGACATTGTGAAGTTTCCCTTTAAGTTATGATGAGAATCAAGAACAATGCCGCATGGACCCCGGCTGGGCAGCGTGGAAAGGCATAAGTTATATTTGGGAAGAGGAGGTCATCACATAAATTCCCTTGCCCTCTGTGAAACAGGAGATGCCTTCTGCTATGGGACCTGAACTTATCTTTGAAGGGAAGACAAAGAGAGTGACAGAAACAAATTGGATTAATTTTTCCAAAGAATAAAGACAGACAATAACAACAGGGAAGTTATCTAGTGAAGATTGCTAAGAAGATGAAAATTGCCACAGCCACTGCTGTTGAGCAGAAGCAAAAGGAACAATGCTAGTTTGCCTGTCATGACTAAAAAAGCTGGAAAACGTGCATTTGGCCGCATAGAGTCAGTTCTACCACAGCATCATGAAAGGGAATAATGGTTTTATGTGGAGCATGTGACATATGTCCTTGTTAAAGGCCCCAAGACTGCCACAGGACCCCAGTCAGCATATGCTGATTTGGGAAGCTAGCTAAAAGCATTGGCAAAGACACATAAACTCTAGAGAGTTGAGCATTAGAGGGAGCCAGATTAATTTTGTCCAAGATGGTTTAAGCCGCTAATGTAAGTGTCCTTACTAAGGAGGAGCTGAATTCCCACTGAGAATGTCAAAGAGAGAGCCCAAATGATAAGTTATTAGCTTAAGAGCTGAGCAGAGCCAATTATCATTACCAAGTAAAGTCTGAAAATTCGGCTACTGTTGCAAGATGACTAATCGAAATCTGAAAGTCTTGGGGCACACTATGTGTCTGTTGGATAATGTGACCCAAATTTGAAAAAATGACATAATTTGCACCTTTTCACAGGCCACTGTTAGGCCTGCATTATCAAGGGCATCAACCAAGTTGGTAAGTATCTGATGTGAGTTGTATGAGGATTTATGTGTTACAAGAATCTCACACATGGAACAAATAAGATAAGCAGATAGATGAGCCTGATGGACTGAAAACGGCTACAGCAACAAACTTCTGGCATAAGGTTAGAGCATTTGCTATTCCTTGTAGTAGAAAATACCATTAGAAATGATGCATTAAACTAAAGGGAAATCATTTTATTATTTTCAGTATGGAGAGGAGGTATAAAAAACAATTTTTTATTTATTTTTACTTTATTTTTTATCTTTTGTTCATTTAAGTGAGAAAAAAGATAAAATACCAATAAAACAATTTCAAAACAGGTTAGTAGGGAAGTGACAAAAATTAATACATTGCATGTTGTTGCATTCATAGTACTTATCCAGAGGAAAAGTTAAAGTCATATCTTGTCTAAACAATATTAGTACAGGGGCCTGGCAGGATGGCTCAGCGGTCTAAAGCGCCTGCTTAGGAAAGCTTAGGCAGCTGCAGGGACCGGGGTTCGATTCCCGGCACCACATGCTGTGCCAGCCCTGCCCTCAGGGCAGGCTAAGCCGTCCATAAAAATAAATAAATAAACAAACAAAAGTTCTGAAACAAGAAAAAAAATAAACTTAAAAAAACATTAGTACAAACTTTTCTTCTCGTTGAACTAAGAGAAAGTAGCTGTATCTTCATGCTAATCATATATATTTATATTTTATATAATGTATTATATAATATATTTATATATTTACATATATCTCATATATATTTTCCCCTAAAAATTGGTCCTTTATCTATATCCCTCCTTGTGTTTTGTTTTGTCAGAGGTAGGTGGTCCCCAGAAGTTAGAGAAGCTGTATTTGGAGAAGTTTTTAAAGGACCTTTTCACACTTGAAGCCAGTTTAAAGA
Organism: Myocastor coypus; assembly: GCA_004027025.1. NCBI lineage: Eukaryota > Metazoa > Chordata > Mammalia > Rodentia > Myocastoridae > Myocastor > Myocastor coypus. Next base: position 5,029 of record PVJA010046438.1, read on the forward strand.
TTGTAGGTACTTAAATTCAGCAAAATAACCCAATACAGTCTAATAGTTCATAATAGTAGTGGATTATTAGCAGCATTGGCAATTTTCAGAAGTTGTTTACTTGAGCCTTGTGCAGCTCAATATATTAATATGGCATTACTGTCTCTGTTTTTTTTTTTTTTTTTTTTTTTTTTTTTTTTTTTTTTTTTTTTTTTTTTTTTTTTTTTTTTTTTGTCTTTTTGAGACAGAGTCTCGCTCTGCAGTTCAAGCTGGCTTTGAGCTCACTTTGTAACCAGGGCTGGTCTTGGAACTCACATCAATACTCCTGCCTCAGCTTTCCAAATGCTGGGATTATAGGCATACGCCACCATGCCTGGCTCAACATTACTTTTTATACATTGTGGTTATATTTTTCTGCTGGATGGTTAAGACAAAGTTAAAGAGAGAACTATATAATTAAAAATGTAACTTTTGCATCTTACAAGGTTGGTCAAATCCCCTGAGGATTTACCCAGGGACCATGAACAGCGTTTTGTAAATCTTTTGTCAGTATTGACCATCTGGATGAGTCATGGCCATTGCTTGACCAATTTGCTCTCAGTGAAAGCCTGAGGGAATGTTTTATTTCAAGGTGACTCTCCTTAGGCACACTGTACATCATTGATCCCCTTCCTCTGTGGTCCCATATTTTCTTTGATGAGAAAATTTGGAATGCCCCTGAATTATAGGATGTTACAGCGCAGGTTCACTTATGATCAGAGCACTCACTTACCTTGATGGGCGAGGGCCAAAATATTGGCTATCCTTGTAGCCATTCTTTTCCTCTAATTTTTTGATCTGTAAACTTACATTCTTAACCCTCCAGAAGAGAATCTTAGTGATACTATTACTCTATAACATAGGTACTTAAGCTTAACATCATTGTCTTTCTGAATATTAAATGTCTTAGACTTACCATAGAATCAGGATTTTCCATCAATCATTGATATTATAATAAAACAGTTATACATTTTTACACAGAAATTTAGAAATCTAAGCATATACAAAATTGTAGCTAGTCAGTTCTTTGGCATCATATTTCCATGTCTCTTATTCTCTTTGAATACCTTTTCTTGCAAAACAACTATTTACTTGAGAGTGTAGCAATAATTGCAATTACATCAGATGCAGCACCCATCTAAAACACCAGAATAATGGGCGTTCTGAGAATAGTTTCAGTGTCACACATTGTTATCCTCAATGTCAAAGACCTGTTGGAGATTCTTAGGACCATGCTCTAATTCATCCTGGGTATACAAGTGCATGGTTTTGCCCATGCCATGTTTCCTATCTTTTGTGCTTGCAGCCTCTTTATTGTTTAACCCTTAAGTTATTGCTTTTCATTCAGTTGTATTATGCTTTTCCATTTTTATTTCTTCTTCTGAGTTGAACTCTAGGGAGACTATATGATATTTAAACATGTAGGTCTGGTTTATTTCACTTATGAGTATATCTTCAAGATACATCCACTTATATATGAAGTCCTCTACTTTATCATTCTTTACAGCTGAATAATATTACTTTGTATAAAAATATCACATCTTTTCTTTTTTTCTTTTTTTTAAATTTATTTTTTCTTGTTTCAGAACCTTTGTTTATTTATTCACTCATTTTTATGGCCGGCTCAGCCCACCTGGAGGGCAGGGCTGGCTCATCATGTGGTGCCGGGGATCCAACCGCGGTCCCTGAAGCCGCCCAAGCTTTCCCAGGCAGGCACTTTAGACCACTGAGCCATCCCGCCCGGCCCAATATCACATCTTTTCAACCATTCTTCAGATGATAAGTATTTTGGTTGTTTCCAATATTTGGCTATCACAAATTGTGCTGCTCTGAACATAGGTGCACAGATATCACTATGATATGATGTTCTCAGTTCTTCCGGGAAAATTTCCAGTAGGGGGATAGTTGGATTGAATGGGATTTCCAGTCCTACTTTTTAAGGAGTCTCCACAATGCTTTCCATGATGGTTGCACAAGTCTGCATTCCCACCAGCAGTGGAGAAGGGTTCCTTTTTTTTTCACAGCCTCTCCAACATCTGTTGTTGGTTGATTTCTTTATGATAGCCATTCTTTCTGGGGTGAGATGGTATCTAAGTGTTGTTTTGATTTACATTTCATGAATGGCTAGTGATGTGGAGCCTTTCTTCATGTATTGATAGGCTTGTTGAATTTCTTTCTCTGAGAAATGTGTGTTCATTTCACATGCCCATTTCTGGATTGGATATTTCAATTTTTGGAACCTAATGGTTTTTAGCTCTGTATCCACTCTAGATAGAAGACCTTTGTCTGAATATTTATTAGTTAAAATCTTTTTGAAATTTGTGGATTGTTTTTTCACTCTGTTGGTAATTTATTTTGACATGAAAAAACTTCTCAGCCAGAGGAGGTCTCATTATTGATTTTTCTGAGTGTTAAATGTGAATTTTTATTCTCGTCCATGAATTCTTTGCCTACCCTGATATATTTAAGATTTCCTCCGACTTTCTCCTCTAAGAGGTTTATGGTTTGTACTTTAATATTTAGATCTTAATCCATTTTGATTTTAATTTAGTGTGTGGTGATAGATGGGTCAAGTTGTAGTTTTCTACATGTGGAGAGCCAGGTTTTCCAGCACCATTTGTTAGAGAGGCTATTTTTCTTCCAGTAAACATATTTGGCACCTTTGTCAAAGATAAGGTGGCTGAGTATGTTTGGATTTATTTCTGCATCTTCCGATCTATTCTACTGATCTGCAGGTCTATTTTTTGCCAATACCATGTTGATTTTATCATGGTAGCTCTGTAGTATAATTTAGGTCAGGAATTGTAATGCTTCTTGCCTTACCCTTGTTGCCCAGGATTGTCTTTGCAATTCTGGTTCTTTTTTGGTTCCAAATAAATTTTAGGAATGACTGCTCCAGTTCTGTGAGGTATGTTGATAGTATTTTAATAGGAACTGCATTAAATCTGTATAACAGTTTAGGGAGTACAGCCATCTTCGCAATGTTGGTTCTTCCTACCCAGCAACAGGGAATATGTTTCCATTTTCTGAAATCCTCTAAGATCAATTTTTTTCAGAGTACTGTAGTATTGATTGAACAGCTCTTTTACTTCTTTAGGTAGTTTAGTTCCTAAGTATTTCATTTTCTTCGGTGCTGTTTTAAAAGGTATTATTTCTCTAATTTCTCTCTCAGTGTGTTTGTTATCTGTATAGAGAAATGCCATTGACTTTTGTGAATTGACTGTGTAACCTGCTATGCTACTGAATTTGCATATGAATTCCAGTAGCTTGTTGGTAGAGTTTTTGGCATCTTCCAAATAAATTATCATGCCATCTGCAAATAATGATAATTTAACTTCTTTTTTTTATCTACTTTTATTCCTTTTATTTCTCTTTCTTGTCTAATGGCAGTAGCTAATGATTCCAGAACTATGTTGACTAGGAGTGGTGACAGAGGGCATCCTTGTCTTGTCCCAGATTTGAGAGTAAAAGGCTTCAGTTTTTCCCCGTTTGGAATTATATTAGCTGTTGGATTATCATAGATGGTTTTTATCAGATTGAGGTAGAGGTCCTCTATTCCAAGTTTCTGTAGGACTTGGAATATGAATGAGTGTTGGACTTTGTCAAAAGCCTTTTCTCCATCAATTGAGATGATCATGTGATTTTTGGTTTTGGTTCTATTGATATAGCGTATTTCATTTATACATTTGCGTATATTGAACTATCCTTGCATTCCTGGCATGAATCCTACCTGGTCATGGTGTATAATCTTCTTGATTATTTGTTGAATTCTACTGGAGAGGATTTTATTCAGAATTTTTTCATCTATGTTCATGAGAGAAAGTTGTGTGTAGTTCTCTTTTTCAGTTGTGTCTTTCTGGTGTTGGTGTCAGTGTAATACTTGCTTCTAGGAATGATTTTGGGAGTATTGCTTCCTTTTCAACTCCTTTGAAGAGTTTGAGAAGTATTGGGCTTATGTCTTCTATAAATTTCGTGTAGAATTCAGTGGTGAATCCATCAGGTCCTGGACTTTTCTTTGTGAGTAGGGTTTTTATTACATTTTGTATTTCATTGACTGTTACTGGGTTGTTGAGAGTTCTTATATCTTCTCACTTCAGTTTTGGTAATTTATACTTTTCTAGGAATCTGTCTGTTTCTTCTGTGTCTTCAATTCTGTGAGAGTAAAGATTCTCAACGTAGCTATTTATGATCCAATGAATCTCTGTTGGTTCTGTAGTGATTTTACCCGTTTCGTTTCTTATTTCTGGAATTTGAGTCCTTTCTTTCTTCTTTTTGATGAGGTTAGCTAGGGGCTTATCAATTTTATTTAATCTTTCAAAGAATCAGCTTTTTGATTCATTAATTGTTTGCATTGTTTTCTTTGTCTCAATTGAATTAATTTCTGCTCTAATCTTTATAATTTCTTCCGGTCTTTGGGCGTTGGATTTAGTTTGGTCTTCCTTTTCTAGTCTGTTTATGTGCTGCATCAGAGTATTTATTTGTTCTCCTTTTCTCTTCTTAATATGTTAGTTCAGAGTTATAAATTTTTCTCTAATAACTGCTTTCATTCCATCCCATAAATTCTGGTAAGTTTTTATTGAATTTTCATAAAATTTTAGATATTGTTTAATTTCGTCTGTAACCCACTGGTTGCTGAGAAGGGTGTTCTTTAATTTCCACATATTTCTGGGGCTCTTGTGTTTTCTTTTGTCATTTATTTCCAATTTCATTGCACTGTGGTCAGATAGTATGCATGGGATAATTTCTGTGTTCTTGCATATACTTAAGCATGACCTATGGATTAATATGTGATCTATTTTAGAACATCTCCCATATGCAGCTGAAAAAAATGCGTATTCTGAAGGGTTTGTGTGGAAAAGTCTGTGTATGTCCACTAAGTCCAGTTGTTCCAGATTCCGACAGATCTTCTACTTCTTTGCTAATTTTTTGACTGGTTGACCTATCTTTTTGGGATAAAGGGCTATTAAGGCCTCCTATTAAGACTGTGGTATTGGATATGAGATTTTCATGTCCATTAAGATTTGTCTTATATTACTTTGTGCTCCCATATTGAGTATATACATATTAATTAATGTTACCTCTTCGTTTTGAATTTTTCCTCTAACCAGTATGTAGTGGCTTTCTTTATTTCATTTGACCAAACTTGGTTTCAAGTTTAGAGTGCCTGCAAACAAGATTGCTACCCCTGCTTTTTTCTGAGTTGCTGGAGCATGTAGCATTGTTTTCTACCTTTTAACTTTTAGCCTATGAGTTTCTCTATGACTTAAGTGTGTTTCTTGTATACAGTATATGGTTGGATTTTGCAACATTATCCACTCTGCCAGTCTATATCATTTATTTGGAGAATTGAGTCCATTTACATTGATTGGACGTGTTCAATTGCTATAATTGAAATGTATTGACTTATGGTTGATGTGAATTTTACTTTATCTCTTTTTCTCCTGTGTTTAATTGGTTGCCCTATTTGGTGGGTTCTTTCTGTTCTGATTTCTTGAGTTTGGGTCATTTTGGTCTTTCCCTAAAATTTTTTTTAGTATATCTTGTAAGATTGGCTTTGACATCATGAAATTCTTTGGTTGTTCCTTATCATGAAATTATTTCATTTTTGCCTCATACTTGAAGGAGAGTTTTGCTGAGTATAGCAGTCTGGGCTGGAATTTTTTTTCATGGAGTACTTGAAGCGCTCTCCTCCATGTTCTTTTTGACTTCATAGTTTGTGAAGAGAAATCTGCTGTTATTTTGATGGGTTTTCCTTTAAATGTGATTTGTTTCTTTTCTCTAGCTGTTTTTAGTATATTATTCTTTTGCTGGATTTCGGGGATCTTGACTGTTATATGTCTGGTGTGTTTTTAGTCAGGTATTTGGAGTTCTACATGCTTCAGTTTCTGACTGTCCAATTGTTTTCTCATATTTGGGAATTTTTCTGCTATTACTTCTTCCCATATTCTTTTTATATATTTTGTGTTGACTCCTTCTTTCTTATTGATTCCTATTTATCTCACATTGTTCATTTTTGTATCATTTTGCAGATACTAAATTATTTTCTCCTGCATTCTGGTTGCTTTTAGCAACCAGGTTACCTTTTCACTAGCTGCAACTGTATCTTCAAGATATTAGACTCTATCTTCACTTTGGTACATACGATTTTGCTGGCTTGAGATTGAGATTTTGTTTTCTTGTATATCTCTTTAAAACTGTTTCATGCAATCTGTTTGTTTCCTGTGTTGCTCAATCAGGGATTCCATCCTTTTTCTATTCCCCTCTAATTTTTTTTATCTATATCTTCTTTAGTAGTACTAAATTGTCTTATTATAGTTATCCTTTCTTTCTCTAGTTCAGAGATTAGTTCTGCCCTTTTCTCCTCTCTACCTTTCTGTAATTGTTCCTCTACTTTAGATGTTTTTAATTTTGAGAGGTCTTTTTTAACTTCAGAGGTTGTTTCTGCCCCAGTTTCCTCTATACGTGTCTGCAGTTGTTTTTCCACTTCGGAGTCTATTAATTTATGCATTTCTTTTACTTTACATGTTATCTCTGATCTGAGTTGCTCTATACGTTCCAGCACTTGTCTGTCTACATCAGAAGCTATCAATTCAGAGATTTCTTCTGCATGATTCCCATTTTCTTGTAAATTGGTGTCTCCTGTATCTGTTACAAGTGGGCTTGGGAACTGAGATTCCATTTTCTTCCTTGTCTGTATCATTCTGTATAGCAGTGACCTTTCATCTAGGGCTCTCTGCCCACATGTTAGTCATTTACTCCAGGATGCTGGGTCGGCTGAGCTGCTTGTAGTCCAGGGGAGGGAGGTGTTCCTTCCCTGGCCAGCCTTGCTGCTGGATAGGCAAGCTACCATAGGGTCGGATGTCTGACTCACGTGGTGGACCTGGTGCTGTATGGGCTAAGCTTGTGTTTGGCTGAAAGTCTGAGTCACATGACGGAACTAGCTGCTGGATAGTCTGTGCTTGCTGCAGGCTGGAGGAGGTCTGTCGTTGCAGGTCTGATGCTGAATAGGCTGCACTTGCGGTGGGCAGAAGGAGGTTTCACGTGGGCCGGAGGTCTCAGGTTTGCCTGAGGAGGTCTCAGGTGGGCCAGAGGTCTCCCATTTTTGTATTCTCTAATATTTTATCAGTGCCTTCTGTAGAATTGTTTATTCTTTCATTATGTGTATCCTTTCTTTTTCTATGTCAGAGATTATGTCAAATCTGATTTCTTCTGTTATCTTCCTATAGTTCTTCCTTTACTTCAGACTCTTTTAATTCAGAGATGCCTTTTTTTTTTTTTACCTCAGAGATTATTTTAGATCTGATTTCCTCTATACTTTACTGCTGTTCTTTTTTTTAAACTTCATATTCTATTAATTCAGAGATTTCTTTTTTGTTTGTTTGTTTGTTTTGTTTTGGCGGGACCGGGGTTTAAACTCCCAACCTTGCACTTGCCAGGCAGGCACTGGTGCTATGGAGCTATCTGCCCCGCCCCTAGAGATTTCTTGTTTTACTTCAGAGGGTATTCCTGTTCTGAGTTCCTCTATGCATTTCTGTGTTTGTTTCTTTACTTCAGATGCTATTAATTCAGAAATTTCAGTTGTGTTATTCCCATTTTCATTTATGCTAGTGTCTCCTGCATTTGTTCTGGGTAGGTTCAGCGTGTGAGATTGCATCTTGCTCCTTCTCTTTGTCATTTTGTATAGCAGTGACCTCTGACCATCTTGCAGCACTCCCTGTAGTAAATCCTCCTTGTGGTCTCATCATCCAACTGAGGAAATATATTTTATTCTTGCACAACTGCCTCCTTGCATTCAAACTCCTCCTGATGTCTCAGGACATCCTGACAGTAACTCCCAACAGTTTGTGTTTGTGTTTCTCCCTCAACCCTCTTCTTCAATGCCACCTCTCAGCTGGTGTGATCACTGCAGTGAACAAATGGAAAATGAAGGACACTCTTGATGTTGTTTTCTTCCCATTTTGCTGTGCAGGCTTCTTACAGCCTTTGGAACCTTTACCTGACTTTTTAGTTTTTTATCTAAATTTCTTGATGATCAACCAGCTTGAAAACAGGTAGGTTCAAATCTGCCCACTTTCTTCCTACACTTCCAGTGGAGTCCTGGGAGGACAAGGTAGTGTCGTGGCACATGGCTGGCAGAGGAGAGGTGCATCAAGCTTCATTATTATTATACTAGTAAAGACAGAGGTGGCAGAGAATGAGAGAACTAAAGTAGCAAAATTTGATCCATTAGGCAGTGAATTTTGAGGAGGAGAGAAAAGTGAGATAAAGAATCTTATTTTTGAGATGAAGTGCAATTAAGAAGTAAAAAAATTGAATAGAATTAGATAATGGCAGTGATAAAGAACAAATAAGAAAAAGAAAATGAAAAAAAGAAGAAGACAGAAGAAAAATGAAAGAGGAGGGACAAAGGAAAAAAGAAACGAAAAAAGAGGAAAAAACAAAATCTGGTAAAATCTGCTACCCAGACTAACACTGGTAAAAGAGGAAGAGGGAGAAAGAGAGAGAGAGAGAGAGAGAGAGAGAGAGAGAGAGAGAGAGAGAGAGAGAGAGAGAGAATCTAAAAAAAATATTTTCTGTTTTATTACCTGTGGGTTTGTGATGTGAGCCCCCTCATCACTCCAGAACTCTCTGTCTGTGTGCCCCAGGCTGTGACAACCATCCGAGCTATGGCATGTCCTTGTTGGTTCATGGGGAAAGCAATCAGACCCCTGATCCGTGCGGTCAGTTGGAAGTGAAGGAAGGGTTCAAGCAGGACATTCTAGTTTATGCCAGTACTTTCAGACCTAACCTCTTCCGAAAGCCACATTTGCTGGGCCTTCCAGGTTGTCCTTCTCATCATGAAGCACAAACTTGTCAGGGGATCTATATCCAGCCTACTTCCTTTCCACAACTGTGTTCTTAACTGTCTCTTAGTCACCGCTGGAAGGTAGCACTGGGAACCCTTGGGTGCAGTTTATTGTTACTAGTTCTGCGGCTCAGTCCTAAATAATTGAAGAATTCTGGAAGTGGTGGCTAGTTAAATGCTCTCTTACAATATGACAATTACTGCACTGGATTTTTTTCACTACCATTGCCTGTGATGTAGAGGGACACACATTGGAGTAAAACCTCACACTGGTTTTTTGTAATTTATAATAACTCTGGGCCTTTTTGGGCTAATGCTGCAGCCCTGGTCCATTATTTGTCTCTGAAACTCTTGACCTTGGAGTCTTACCTTGTGTCTCTGTAGCCATGTAAGATGCCAGATTGCTTCATTTTTTTTTTTCTGGATTGTGTTTCATTTCTGTAGCTTACCAGTGCCTTCTAATTTTCCCATCAGTGCTCTCTCAGTTCCTGCATATCTGTTTTTTTAATTGTTGTTATTTTGTTTTGTTTTACTTTTGCTAACTTTTTATTTTCCTTGTGTCTCAATCCTAGGCCTTAGACAGGCTGTATTTTGCTGTTGATCAATGCTGTATCATTTTACTACCAACAAAAAGAGTGATTTCTGATGACATCATTTTGATCCTCTGATCTAGCTGTGCCATGAATTTCTCTTATATGTTCCAGGAAAATCACTCTAATTTTTAAACTTAATTGTTTAAGATGTTACCTCTGAAAGTAAGTTTTGACCAGCAGAAATTGAGTAGGAAACCTGATATGAGGAAAGAAAAATTATGGTCATAGAGCAGGCTAGAAGCCACGAAAAGAATTATTGAGCCTGGAGACATTAAAAAGACATTTCAGTGACCAGGGGGATAGCTCAGTGGTCTAAGTGCCTGCCTGCCAAGTGCAAGGACCCAGTCGCATCCCTGGTACTGCATGTTGTTCTGCCCCTTTGCAGAGCCAGTCATCAAGACTGGGTGCAGCGGTGCACACCTGTAATCCCAGTGTTGGAGAGTCTGAAACAGGAGGGTCACTATGAGTCTGAGCTGCATACTGACACTGTATACCAAAGGAATACTATTTTTAAAAACCAAGATTTATTTATTTACTTACTTTTTGTGTGTGTATATATATATATATATATATATATATGTATATATATATATATACATATATACTAGTTATATATATATATACATATATACTATATATATAT
>PVJA010046439.1:0-15117 GCA_004027025.1 Myocastor coypus
ACAGCGTGGACACGGTGTGTAGGGAGGCGGCACGGACAGCATGGACACGGTGTGTCAGTGCAGCACTGTCACCCCAGGCTGGACGGGACAAGACTGGCAGGATGGTGTGAGCTGACCCCATGCTTCTCCGCATCGTATCACAGTATCACAGCCCCACGTCTGCAGTCATGCCCTGGGGTAACCCAGGAGACAGACAGTGTGGAAGACACTGTCCCTCTGGGGCAAAGGCTCCCTGTAGCTCCATTTTCTAGTACTGAGCTGGATAAATTTTGTTCTGGGATATTATGTTGTTAGGAACTATGCACACTTTCAAAAGAAAAAAAAAGTTTTTTTGTTCCCAAATAAACTCTGCAGACCAAGGAAGGCCTTCATTCTTCCCAGGGCAACACCAAGCCTTGAGGTGAACTAACCCACCCCCTCTAGGCCTGAGGCACTTCCTCTCTGCTTTAAGGGCATAGTTTCTGGTCCTGATGTTCTGTGCTGGCTGGATTCTTTCACAGGGTTTGAGACATGACTAATCACCAAGGTCACAGTTCTTGGGATGAGCAGAAGAGTATGGGGCTCCTAAGCCCTGCGCCAGAGCCATTCTGCCTGTGTTTGGCACTTATTTTCACCAATTATCATTGGACAGAGCTTACATATTCCTCTGTGTCTGGGTTTCCTCTGATGAAATGGGCCCCTGGGATTAGCATAAGAATTAAAATGAATTAATTATGTAGAGCAGATGACAGTTCTGGCCTAGAACAAGTTCTTTGTAGAGCAGTTGGCGTCCTTTGTGGTGGAGCAGGACGTCGCCTGTCTTCGAGGGAGAGCTAAATTTGCACCTCCTTCAGACGCATGGGACCCTGAATCTTGTGGCGGCCTCTGGGACAGAGCAAGGCAGCAGTGGGCATGGCAGTGCCAGTTGTCCGAGGACATTTGGGTCTCTGACAAGGACGAACAGGGCAGGGCCCCTCCCTGAGCCCCTGGCTATAGCATGCTCCAACATGGAAATGGAGCACGTCTGATTCCCAGCGGAAGCCCGGCTAATATCTCCCAGGGGATTCTTCACATTCAGAATTCAGACAAATAGCTGCTTTTTAATTAACAGAGCCCCAACAACTCTGTTATCTGTCTTCTCATGAATCTATTTTCTCTCTAATCCCTTCTCGCTTTCCCACCCTGTCTACTTCTGAGCTGTAATCTTTCAAGCCGCTCCCCGAGGAGTGGGCTTGGGAGGGAAGGGGCAGAGTGCTGAGCTCAGGTGGGGAGAGGAGCTGGTGTGATGGATGGCGGCGGCCCAGAGCCCGCAGGTGCCGCTCTGCCCACAGCTGCACGCACCACGCCCGCCCTCAGCCGGAGCAGGTGCGGACCACTGCGTTGTTTTCAAGCCGGGGTTATTAAAGGTCTGGCAGAATTCCCCTGACTGTAGCAAATGGAAGAAGCATTTGAGGATGGATCCTGAATACCTCATTAATTTATGTTTGATAGGACAGTTATTGAATAATAACCACCAAATCAAGAAAACATATTTATCGAAGAGTTGTGCTCAGACCTGGCCATTGTGGCTTGGCGCAGGGAAAGGCTGCCGCTCTGCTTGGTGCCAGCCACATCTCTGCTCAGAGATGAGAGATCTCCCGGGCTGAGAGATCACTGCCGGCCTTGCCTGTCCTGTGCCCTCGAGCCACAGCAGCTCCAGTGCGAGCGCCGGACCGCACTTCCCACTCCCACATGGAGCGGGGCAGGGTGCGTCCTCCTGCGCGCCCTCTGCTGCGCGGCCTGTGTCCAGAACGTGTTGGATAAGATCACCTAGTCTCAGTTGCCTTCCGCGTCTGACCTACAGCTCTGCTGGAAACATCCCTTGTTTCCAGAAAACAGCTTTTCTCCAGCTCCGCTCCCAGCGGGGCACTTTAAAATGGCTTTTGGAAAAAAATCTAAAGTTAAAAATATCCCCTTCTACTCTCTGGCTCCTAACTTATTAGAACTACGCCTAAGGCAGCAGGAGTGTCGCTGGCAGTTCTGTTCATGACGGGGCTGGAAGAGTTGATATGTTTATGAATATTTACATCTCTGGGTGGAGCCTGCCGCTAATAGAATATATATATATATATATATATATATATATATGTATGTATATGTGTATATATATATATATGTATATGTGTATATATATATATATGTATATGTGTATATATATATATGTATATGTGTATATATATATATATATATATATATATAATTTCTGTGAATGTCTTCCTCAGGCATTAAGATGCTATGGGTCAGGACCAGCAAGATAGCTCAGTGGACTAAGCACCTGCTTAGAGAACTACAGGGGCCAGGGTTTGATCTCTGCTACCCCTGGTGCCACATGCTGCGCTGGCCCTGCCCCTTGGGTACACTGAGTACCCGCCTGGTGGTGCACACCTGTAATCCCAGCACTGGGAAGGCTGAAAACAGGAGGACTACCACGAGTGCTAGCTGCATAATGAATCCCTGTACAGAATACATTAATAACAATCTTTTGAAAAGACGCTATGGATAATAAAATAGGCAGAGAAAAGAAAGCAAAGAGATGGAACCATGGACCACGGTGTGGGTACCTCAAAGCCTATACTGCCAGAACCCCAAAGGCCAGGGAACGCCACAGAGAAGGGCATGGGTGAGACATGGTGTCTTACTCTTCTGTTCTTGTGGAGACAAATGCCCCACATGCAATCTTAGGGAAGGAAAGGTTTATTTAGCTCACTGGAGATTTCGAGACACTGCCCCTACTTTATAGGGTCTGGAGGGGAGGCTGGGGTGTTGCCCTGTCCAGAATGATCTGCTCCAAACCTCCAGAGACCGCTGCCTGGTGGGAGGACCTCTGACAGCGTGTGGGGTTAGTTTAAGGATTCTCGCCTCTCTGGTTACACCCTGGTCCTCTGGCCCTGCCCCTCAAGCCCCACCCCAGTCCTCTGGCCCTGCCCCTCAAGCCCCACCCCAGTCCTCTGACTCCGCCCCTCAAGCCCCGCCCTGGTCCCTGGCCCCACCCCCAACCCCCACCCTAGTCTTCTGGCTCTGCCCCTCCAGCAGTGTGCTTGATAGCCCCATGGTTTACATGAGACTTTGCAGGGGACAACTAGACACAAACCATAACACATGACAACCAGTAGATGCCGGGCCTGTGCTGTGGTCACCAGCCTCCTTTTTCGTGATGCCCAGGAAGTTTTCTGGTGTTGGTATAAAAGTGCTGGTGGTAACATCTATGAAGAGAGGACAAAGGAGAAGAGGACACAGTGGGAGAGGCCGCGACTCGTTCATGCTCCCGCAGAGTGCAGGGCAGTGGGGAAGTCACCGTCCGAATGTCAGGCAGAGGACCTTGGGGCGCTCGCTCCTTTGCAAATGCGGCCATTGTCATTTCTAGGCTGTCAGACGTGAGCTGCTGTTTCTGACCTGTCTCCACATAGCCACTGCCTCATTCCAAGGAACTTAATTAAATATTTAGCTTCGGAAAGTTTTCACAGGTGTTATTAATCAGGCTGAAAGCAAGTGTGATGCGCTCTTCTCAGTTCCCCTGAGCTGTGGGGACACAGAGTGAGCCAAGAGTCGGAGCAGGCTGAGCTTCAGAGGCGTCTTCAGGCCGTGCCTCAGGCTGAAGCCTCCGCAGCAGGAGGAGCCGCACCCATGGGAGCAGAGTGCAAGGCGGGCCTCCATTGGCGTAACACCTTGCACAGGCAGGCGTCAAGCCTTGCGTGTCAGAGGAGGAGCTGCTGCGGAGGAGGACTTGGCCACCTCTCAGGGAGCGGACTGAAGCAGGTGACTGCTGAGCCTCTATGTACCCCTATTTGCAAGTTATTTTAAAAAGAAGCCTTCCCTCAGCAGGCCGCGTAACCTTTATGAAGTTGCCCGCCTGTGGGCGTGGCTGCGAACATCTCTCAGCTAATTCAGAAAAGCTCAGCGTAAGTGTCTTGGACATTGGCAAGGATGCGGACATCGCCAGATGCCCAGAGCTCTGTACCTGAGATGCCCGTTAGGCACGGCGCTCCTCGCTGGGTGGCTCTCTAGCGAGGAGGTCTCCCGCCTATGCCAGGCTTGCTAGCCTGACTGTTTCAGAGAGAAGGGCTGTGCTGCCCGCTCACACAGCTGCTGCTTTGCTCCAGGATCCAGACCGGAAGGCACTGGTTTCTCAAAAAAGAGAAAAAGCAAACGAGATTTCATGCATCTGTGACTGCTCTGAGGTGGGCGGGCCCTTTGACACGTGGCAGACACAGCCCAAGCGCCTGCAGTGGCTGAGTTTTATGCAAAGTTATAGAAACAAAAAAAGACCTGCATGACCAGAAAATTTGGGACACCTCTGAATTATAGGACATTACAGCACAGGTTCTCTTATATCCTGAGTCCTTACTGACCTTGAAGGACTAGGGCCAAAATATTGGCTATCCTCATAGCCCTTCTTTTTCTCCAATTTTTTTTTTTTTTTTTTTTTTTTTGTCTTTTTGAGACAGGGTCTTGCTATGCAGTTCAGGCTGGCCTTGAGCTCACTTTTGTAGCCCAGGCTGGTCTCGAACTCGCACCAATCCTCCTGCCTCAGCCTCCCAAGTGCTGGGATTACAGGCGTGAGCCACCACGCCCGGCTCCAATTTTTGGTCTATTAACTTACATTCTCAACCCTTCAGCAGAAAAGCTTTCTGATACTATTACTCTATAACATACGTACTTGAGCTTATCATCACTGGCTTTCTGAGTATCAAATGCCTTTGACTTTAGCTTGGAATTGATATTTTCTGACCATCATTGATATTCTAATAATGTTCCATACAATGTGATATAAGCAGTTACATAATTTTTACACAGATGTTTGGAAATTCAAGGAAATACAAAATTGTAGCCTGTCAAGACTATGGTATTTGGCCCAGTCTCTTATTTTCAAGTACTACACTTGAGAGAGAGAATAACAGTAACTGAGTTTACACTGGGAGCAGTACACATCAAAAAGACAAGAGCAATATGCATTCCAAGCATAGTTTTAGTGTTACATAGTGGTATGATCAATATGATGAACCTTTTGAAGGTTCTTGAGACCAATATCTGATTCATCCTGTGTACATAAGTGCATAGTTTTGCTATTGATATGTTTTCTGCTTTGTCTGTTTCCAGTCACTTCGTTGTTTAATCCATAACACATTCAGCTGTGTTATGCCCTTAAGTTCTTATTTTCTTCTTTAAAGTTCTTATATTAGGGAGACTATACAATATTTACACATATAGGTCTGGTTTATTTCACTAATGAGTATATGTTCAATAGACATCCATGTATATATGAAATCTTCAAACTTATCATTCTTTATAACTGAGTAATTTTCCATTGTATAAAAATACCACTTTTTTTTTAACCATTCTTCAAATGATGGGCATTTTGGTTGTTTCCAAGATCTGGCTATTACAAATTGGGCTGCTATAAACATAGGTGCACAGATATCGCTATGGTATGATGCTTTCAGTTCTTCTGGGTAAATTCCCAGTAGGGGGATAGCTGGATTGAATGGAACTTCTAATTCTAGTTTTGTAAGGATCCTCCACACTGCTTTCCATAATGGTTGCACCAATCTGCATTCCCGCCAGCAGTGGAGAAGGGTTCCTCTTTCCCCACAGCCTCTCCAGCATTTGTTGCTGGTTGATTTCTTTATGATAGCCATTCTTTCTGGGGTGAGATGGTGTCTAAGTGTTGTTTTGATTTGCATTTGACAAATAGCTAGCGATGTGGAGCATTTCTTCATGTATTTGTAGGCTTGCTGCATTTCTTTCTCTGAGAAGTGTGTGTTCATCTCAGATGCCCATTTCTGGATTGGGTATTTAAATTTTGGAACCCTAATGGTTTTTGGTTCTTTTTAGATTCTAGATAGAAGACCTTTGTCTGAATACTTGTTAGTGAAAATCTTTTCAAAATTTGTGGCTCGTCTTTGACTGTGTATGCATCTGCTTCCTCTTAGTCCAAAGAGAAGAATTTTCTTTTCTTTTCTTTTCTTTCTTTCTTTCTTTTTTTTTCCTTCTTCTTCGCAAGATCAATAGGGAGGTGGGTCATGCCCACACACTGTGCTCTGTAGAGCATGCAATGTGTCAACTTTTAAAAAAAGAAAGGGGAAAAGAAAAAAAAAAGTAAAGTTTATTGAAAGTGTAAATGTTTAATTGTTTGATCAATCTTATATACTTATATCTATTAATCTAAACTGATCTGACGATGAAAATATGTAATATAACTATTGTTAAATTTAAATAATAAAAGTATTAAATCATGAAAAAAATTAATAACTGAAACAAATACAAGAAGAAAAAAAAAAAAAAAAAAAAGCCCTGCAAAGGCGCCCCCTGGCTCTTGAGGGACCAAACAGCCTCTGAAGAAGCTGGGAGTCAGACTCAATCTGTGGCCATGGTGGGCTAAGAGAGCACAGAACTGGCGGAGCGAGGCCTGACTGAGGACAGGGGCTGCACAGGAGAGATGCGGCCCCGGCGCTCACTCGATGGTGGGCTTCCAGCTCCAGAACCGGCCAGCAGCCTTGGGCGGTAGTAGCTGTTTCTTTAAGAACTATTTCTGTAGATTCCAGAATATTTAATTACTCTTTCACTTCTAGTAATAGACAATGAAGCTCTTGAGAGAGAAGGGGCTCCTTTCTGAGTGAGCTCGTGCGAGCTGCAGGGCTGGGCCTCGGCCTCCTCGCTTGGAGAGGAAGGTGCTCTCTCCGGCTTCTGTCTTCTACCAGCATTTCATTGATTCTGCGACTGCATAGTTCTTTGAACTGTGAAGTCTCCCTCTCCCCTGATGGTGTGGACCTCAAAGAGCATGGGCTTCAGATCAGCCCACCGGGACTGCAAAGCCTAGCTCTGCCCATTGCCAGCCTGTGCACTTGGGGAACGGTCTGTTACTTGTCTCTCATGCTGGGGACAAATACCCAACACCCAAAATGAAGGAAGGAAAGGTTTATTTAGCTCATAGCTACTGGAGGTTTCAGTCCATACTCGGCTGGCCCCAAGGCTGAGTGGCACAGGGCAGAGGGCATCCAGTTCATGGCGGTGGAACAGCAACAATGGCAACAGAGAGAGTCTGTCTGTCTGTCTCACACATGTTACAGTCAGGCTATCAGCCCAGGCTGGGTGTCGCACACACACCCATAATCTCAGCAGTGCCAAGAACCTATAATCCCAGTGGATCACCCATAACCCCAGTGGATCATGAGTTAATGTCAAACTCTAGAAGTCCTCCACCCAGGAATGCATGAGGCTTTGGGGCGACAGCTAGACGCAGATCGTAACAGGATCTTACTTAACCTGTCTGTGCCTCAGTTTCCTATAAGGTGAGCATGACACAATATCCACACCCTAGGGACAGGTGAGCTGCTCCTCAGAGATGGTCTTCAGACCGGAGTTATTCATCTCTGGCTGCTTGCTCCTTTATCATTAATTGTTCATCTCACGCCCTTTGTGGCCTGCTCTGCTGAGCTTCTAATGAGCAGAGGCCCCCGTCCTGTGACTTGGGGTAAACTTTCACCCTCTCCCTCCTCCACATCATGAACTTTACCTGGTGATCATATCAACTTCAGGGCCCTGTGTGCTCCTCAAGCCACAGAGACGCAGCCTAGAAAGTGCTGCAGGGCGTGGCCTGGCGCCCCTCCTCTCTGATCGTCCTCCTCCTTATTCTATCTCTCGCCTCTGCCCCTGTGCTATAGCCCCTGTGTCCAGCAGGAGGAGCAACGTGGTGTGTCCCTAGGCTAGTCCCCATCCTCCCCTAAGCATGGCATCCTACTGCTCTGTCTAACCTCATCCACACCTGCCTCCCTTCAGGGTCATATTTCTTAGCTTCTTGGTTTGACATCAGAGATCTTGGACTGCTGCGCTGTGGCTCTCAACATGGAAGACGCTAACTGCCTGGCCATGAGCCTGTGTCACCCATAGGGTGGCGGGCTTGATGGGAAGGGCCACTGTTGTATCCCCCTTGGCCCAGCACTTGGAAAGTGACTGCAGCACAGTTGTTTATTAATTGAATGTATGCATGAGTGAACGAAACCGCCAACAGATGAGCTCAGCCTTCCGCATCCTGACTTTATGTGCGGTACATTCCGGGCTGCAGCTTTGGAGCGCTGTCTGTCTCCCCCCGTTACTGCTTCTATCCTTTGTTCCTGTCCCTGTTGTAATACACATAAAACCAGCCACACATAATCACTCCCAATTTGGAGAGCGCGTAGGTGGACAAGGAAGCGCGAGGACAGGGGCTGCGCGCGGGCGAGGGCCGGCTCTGCTGGTCAGAGTGCATATGGCAATTCCCACACATATCGTCGTCGGAACAGTCTGCCGCACGGAGCCGCCTAAAGCAATGTCACAACGAAGCCAGAAATCTATTTTCCTGGGTGTGCACAGCTGTCACCCAACACTTTGGGGAGCAGCAGGTGGTTTATGAAGAAAGCAGACCGAGAAGGGCGGTTAATTTAGGAGCTGAGGAGCAGAGGGGTCCAAGCGAGGGGGAGGTCGAGGGTCAGCTGGGCTCCTGCAAAAGAGGAGGTAATGAAGAGCGTGGCTTCTGTGGGCTGGCGTGGTGAGGTTTCATACGTGCTCTCGCACGATCAATTCTGGGGGAAATTTAGGCCGGTTTCAAGTCGAAATAGGATTTTTCTCACAGCTAGCACCGAAGCCTGCACCTGGACCCACAGTCCCAGCAGGGGCACTTGGCCTCTTGCATCCTTTGTGGTAGTAAAGGGTGGATGATGGGGAGATGGAAGGGATCGCATGCCCCGGGGCTCGGCAGCTCGGTCTGGGCCAGGCGCAGGCCTGCGAGCTGAGTCCGCAGAACTGTGGAGGGGCGTAGAGAACACACAGCAGAGGGAGGCGAGGTGGGTGTGGGGAGCTTTGCAGGAAGGCTTGGCCCTGGGGAGACGCCGGAGAGGAAGGCCAGACTTTTCTCTCTGATTCTCACCCCCTAACTTTATACCTCCATAATTAAATTACAATAACAGGTTGAAGGCAGAAATGGAGGGGAAGGCTTGAAGGTCTTTGGGATGAAATTCGTCCTGCAGCAGAGCTATGGCTTGTGAGTTCTGGGGCTTTGTGCTTCAGCAAGCAGCAGCCACCCGAGGTTTCTTGTTACTGCTGTGGTGCAAGGCGTCCTCCGGTACTTTTGAAGACTCACTGGTGTTAATCCCGTGGATTCCCCCAAAGAATGGTCTACAGAGCAAGCCTGGGGAAAACACCAGAGGAGCAGGCAATGGTTCATGACTAGTTGTCCCCCGAAAGCCTCAAGCGGTCATGGGTGGCTTCTGGAATTTGATTATTGTGGGTGTGGGGGCTGCACCTTCCCTGGGGTGGGTAATTTGCCTTAAATGTAAGGAGGGGAGAGAGGCGTGCTTGCAGCCTGAGCTGCTGCTTTGCTCTTTTGCTCTTTGTCCTGCCTGGAGTGGCTTCCCTCACCCTGTACTACTGTGCCTAGCAGCCAGGGGAGTATGTCCTTCCCACTAACTGTGAGCTAAACAACCCTTTCCGTTTGTCCCAGCAACTAGAGAAGAGTAACTGAGACAACTCCGAGAGGAGGTAACTCTCTGTGATGTTATTTTGACCTCCGTGAAGCCAGTGTGACCCTGTCCTGCGGGCGCCGATCCCAGGAGCACAGCACGATGCACCAGGTGTGCCACTGTGGACCCTTTTGGAAGTTCTCTTGCTCCACACGTGAAGCAGTGGCCTTGACGCACCTACCCAGAGGACTCATGAGCAAGCCCAGGCATCCACGTGGCAGAGGGCCCAAAGCGCCTCGGTGCTCATGTGCGAGGGCTGCCCAGTGGCTCGCTTTGGGTGCATGGAGCCATTCGCTGGGAAAGGTTCCTGGGTGTGGAAGGTTGGCAGCTAAGTGTGTGAGGCCCTGGTGCGGCCCCCCCCCCCGCCCCTGTGCCCACTCCCAGGGATCCACCTTTGTCACCCAGCAAGTGTCTCCATGTTCCTTTGCCACATGTGACTGCGGTCCTAATGGTGGCGATTAGTCAGTGTCCACTGCAGGAGCGCGTGGGCTCCCTCCACCCTCCTCCCCACAGCACGCTGAGTGATGTATTCCATGAGGACGATGGAAAGGTCATTAGCCAGCAGGGCTGGGTACTGATTCCTGGGCTGAGGCCCTAGGACTTGGAGGAAGGGCAGAGCTCCTTGTGGAACATGCGTGGCTGTGGCTGCTTAGGGAACTCAGGGCACCCAGAGGGCTAGGAGGACCACACTTTGGGACCAAAGGAACCGCAGGAACCTCTTCACCCAGCTCAAGTCAGCCTATAGTGACTGGTGGGGTGATTCTGGGAAAGACAAGATTTTGAGTGTTTAGGTTTTGTTTTGTTTTCTTTTCTTTCCTTTCCTTTCCTTTTCTTTCTTTCTTTCTTTCTTTCTTTCTCTCTCTCTCTCTCTTTCTCTCTCTCTTTCTTTCTCTCTTTCTTTCTTTCTCTTTCTCTCTTTCTTTCTCTTTCTCTTTCTCTTTCTCTCTTTCTTTCTCTCTTTCTCTCTCTTTCTCTCTTTCTCTCTCTCTTTCTTTCTTTCTTTCTTTCTTTCTTTCTTTCTTTCTTTCTTTCTTTCTCTCTTTCTTTCTTTCCCTTTTTGCATGGGAATCAAGCCTAGGACCTTGCCCTTGCCAGGCAGGCCCTGTATCACTGAGTTACATCCCTGGCTCAAGTGTTGAGTCTTTTAAATGTATTCTTCTGTCCTTCTGTATTCTTTTTCCCTACTCTGTATCCCCCGTGGATGGCCCTGCTGTGCAGACAGAAGGCCAGGTGTGTTGAGCACGCACAGGGGGAGAGGATGCGTGCCTGGAGCGGCACACATTGTCCTCCTCAGTTAAGAGCCGAGCACCTGTGGGCCTCTGCGCACTGGCCAGGGCAGGCCAGGGCACATGCCGCCCGGGGCCTGGGATCTTGCTTCCTTCCTGGAAGTGACTCCTCATCTCTTCATGGCATAGCAGTCTCAAGGCAACTGACAGGTCAGGGGCACTGCAGAGGACAGGAAGGTGCTAGGAGCCCGGGAGGCAGCAGGAAACCCACAGAGCCAGAAGCGGGCGCTTCAAGGGGCAGAGCCAAGCTGTGAGGTGTTGTTTGTTTCTGAAACGAGGCTCAATCAATATTAATAGCATGATGCCATCCCTGAAGATTCATTGCTGTAGTGAGCAGTTTGTGGATGCCAAGTGCATTATCTAATTTCATGACCACAACAACCCAGAGAAGCGGGCACCAGCGGCTTTCCATCACAAGCTCACACAGAGCACACATGCAAAAAAGTGACTGAGGCCGGGGAAGTCCAAGAGGCTTTCCAAGGTCACAGCTGAGTAAGAGCCCAGGGTTTGAACCCAAGCTGGCCAAGCAACTCATCATCTCACCATTTCTTTTCCAGCTATTGCAGCACTTCTCAGCCTTTTGGATCCCAGCCCCTGTAAAGCGCTCTGCTTCCTCCCCTGCTGCTCTGCATTAGGTCGGAAGACATTCTGTGTGGGCCTGCATTTAGTCCTTTGTGTTAGGGCGTCTACAAGTGCAGTCATTATGAAGCCACACAAGCCGCTTCCCAGGGTGTTTGCTGGCCTCACCCTGCGCTTCCTTGATTTCCTTCTGAGTCCCTGCTGGTGTTTATTCATGTGTCCATGTGGGAGCATTCGCCAAGTTCCTGCAGGGAGTGCGCGCAGCTCTGAAAGTGAAGGACTCGCTTCCCCTGGCAAGCCAGAGACCCTTCCGCACAGCACATGTGCCCCTGCAGTCTCTGTCCAGGTTGGTCCTGGCCTCCTGCGCCTCCCCAAGCCCAGCCCAGCCTGGACCACATTCACTCTTTCACCACGTGTGCAAGCAGGAATTTCAGTACAGTGTTCCTCTGACAGTACCAAATGTAAGCTTGGACAGACAGGAAGGTCCCACTGGCAAGCACTTTGCCTGACAGGCGCGCAAACTTAAGCCTCAAACAGAAGGCCATAGAGAGTGTTTGAGGAAGAGACTCGCTTTTCAGGGAGATGAATTAGGCTACAGAGTTTAGAGCAGGTGTGGAGGGGACTGGAAATAACTTAAGGAAGAACCAGAACAGAGTGGAGACGCAGCGTGAGGAGCAGGTGGTGACAGAGGCCTCTGAGAGCGCAGGCTGTCTTTATTTAAGAGGTCAGATAGCATCACTTTCACCCAGCTCTCGGGGCAGAAGAGCTGACGTGAGGACTCCGGTAGCTCTGGGTATTTTCCATGTGATGGGTTGAGGAGGTAAGGAAATGGAAGCTTTCCCCGATCCCAGCCCCTCACATGACTGACAGGCCTTCCTTCTGGGCTATGGCACATGGTGGATGGTTGGCAGTTGTTAGACATGGCTTTCCCAGATGACAGGAAGGTCAGAGTGGCTGATGTCACTGGGCTGGCTCCAGTGCCTGAGAGGCTTCTCATATTTCCCAGCCAAGAGGTGCTGGAATCCTTTGTACACTAGGGATGAACACCATTCTCTTCTGTGGATGCGGGAAGGCTCTGGAAAGTGTGAGAAGACAAGGGCAAGCTCACAAGCCTCTCCCTAGATGTGCTGCAGCGGCCCTGTGTGCAGCAGCCCCGAGCAGGAGACCATGGGAGCCAGGAGCCTGGAACCCGGTGTGCTGCTTGTGCCCACTCCGCCTGGGTCCCAGATGCTGCCAGGACGCTGAGCAGAGCCTCGCTCCCTCTCCTCTTGCTTCCGCACATTTTTCCTGCGTCTTGCCACATAAGCATACTTGAAGACAGTGGGAGGTGACAAACTCTAAGGTCCTTGAGTGTGGGGACAGGCAACAGAGCCAGAGCAGGGGAGGTGGGGCGGGGCACTTCCACCGACTGCTGGCTACCTTGAAGGAAGAAGACAGGTGTGGGGACTGCTGAGTGCTGGAACTGCTGCCAACACGGACCAGCAGTAACAGTAGGACGTGGTGGGACGCGGTGCCGCGCTCAGCCTGGCGCCCCTGGCAGGCCACAGAGCCTCAGGGAGGAGCTACTGCGACCGGAAGCAGCAGCGGGCTTCTTCTGGCAACTCGGAGGCCAGGAGTGTGCCAAGAAATAAGAAAGAGGTAGATCAGGCTGGGCCCGCACCCACCGCAGAGGGCAGGGCTGGGAGCCTCCAGGGCAGGGCTGGGAGCCTCCAGAGGGCAGGGCTGGGAGGCCTCAGAGGGCAGGGCTGGGAGCCTCCAGGGCAGGGCTGGGAGCCTCCAGAGGGCAGGGCTGGGAGGCCTCAGAGGGCAGGGCTGGGAGCCTCCAGGGCAGGGCTGGGAGGCCTCAGAGGACAGGGCTGGGAGGCCTCAGAGGACAGGGCTGGGAGCCTCCAGCCCAGGGCTGCCGCTGCTCAGCCTGCCGCTCTGGAAATGAGCTTCCCCTCCTGGGTTGCAGCCTCATCACTGGTAATGAGTAGGTGGGGACAAGATACCGCTCCTCCCTCAGGGCACATTACAAAGTTAATTAGATGTTTCCTAAAACTTTGAGTTTAGTGTCTGATAGGTTTTCCGCGGTTTCACAACCGGGAAACAGGCAGAAGGAAAAGAGAAAAGGGCTTTATTCTCCTGGAGGACATGGAGAGAATTCGGGAAAGATAAGGAATTCTCTGAATTGGAACAAAGGGAGGCTGAGGCTTTTATGACCATTTACCAGGGGTGGGATTTGAGGAGGATGTTTAGATTTACCTGAGGAGCTGATTGGGGCCTTCCCGGAGGTGGCGGGACAAGTGGAAGGAAATTGCACCCTGGGCTGAGTTGGAGAAGAAGGGGGAGGTGGTCTTTGGGAAGATAAGCTGTTGTTTTAAGGGCTCCAGCCATATTAGATGACCACCATAATGATTCAGCAATTCATACTAGGGCCAGAACCTATCATTCCCATCTTTTGGTTGTTATATAAGGGGCGATGTGTCTCTTAGACTGCTTCCTGCTGAACTGGGGTGTCGTCTTGGGGGTGAGGGGAGTTGACAGGATGACAGTTCTTGCCCATGTAGAGGTCAGTGCCAGGTGTCTCAGCTAGGACCAGAAGTTTATCATTAGTGACTGCTTGCATCAGAAATTGAAGAAACCTTGAAAAGTTTAAAAAGACAGCACGTTATGAGTACATGTCATCATGATTAAAGGACACAGGCAGGGAAGCATAAGGGGTCTATAATCTGTGTCATTTTATTATGACTACGTTGAAGAGGAGTATCTATCTTTGTTTTTTTATATCAATGTGAGGAAAGGGAGTTAGGGTCATCTGTAGGACCTTGACACAACTGTACTGAGGGGCCTCATAGGAGGTATAGAAGGTGGTGGGATTAAGAGGGCTACAGGTAGAAATAGTAATAGAAGGATCTACTATGAACATTAAGTGTATTTGTTATATAGTGTGGCAGCTGCTGGCTATGGAGACATGGAATCTTATCTGCCAACTATGTTGTTTATAGTTATTTAGAAAGGTAGGCTTCTGCCTGAAAAGATAGTCCCCTTTAGGTTGTAAAATGTTTACTGTAGTGTGACCCTGAAAAGAAGTGTATAGGGTAGGTAAAAGGCTGAGCTGGGTTGGGCAAAGAGAGAGCTGGGGTGCCTAGGAAGGCCTATTGCAGCTTGTAAAAGGAGTAATGTATAGGCCAAGGGATCTTAACAAGGAACATTTTGATGTTTTATAGAGAGGCTGTGCCAGAGAAGCAGTTTGGAAACCCAGAAGCAGAAATTAGCCAGACAAAGGAAGGATAAAATCTGTTATTTTGTGGTGGGTACAGAGGGCTTTGTGGTCAGCAGTGACTGTATGAGTAGTGGGAGTGAGGGTCAGTCTTAGATATTTGACTTTTGATGAAGCTATCTAAGCTTTGGAGAGACTCTGTAACCTCATCCTGACAGAAAACTGAGAAGAGTAGCTGTGTGTTTTAGGGCCAGGGCATGAGAGGGGTAGTAAAGGAGGAGGTCACTGATATACTGAAGTGGCTGGGCTAGAGATCAAGGGTCTCGAGGTCAGCAGCAGGGGCTTGGCTAAAGAAGTGAGGACTATCTCTGAACCCTTGAGGTAGGACTGTTTATGTAAGCTGCTGAGATTGGAGTGTCTGGATCAGTCCATGAGAAGGCAAAAAGGGTCTTGGCAATCTGAGTGCAAAGGAATGGTGAAGAAGGTATCTTTAAGGTATAGGACAGTAAAATGAGCAGTGGAAGGAGGGGTATGAGAG
>PVJA010046440.1:0-15124 GCA_004027025.1 Myocastor coypus
TATGATATGATGTTTTCAGTTCTTCTAGAAAAATTCCCAGTAGCAGGATAGCTGGATTGAATGGGATTTCCAGTTCTAGTTCTTTAAGGAGTCTCCACACTGCTTTCCATAATGGTTGTACCAGCCTGTATTCCCACCAGCAATGGAGAAGGGTTCCTTTTTCCCCACAGCTTCTCCAACATTTGTTGTTGGTTGATTTCTTTATAGTAGCCATTCTTTCTGGGGTGAGATGGTATCTAAGTGTCGTTTTAATTTGCATTTCATAAATGGCTAGTGATGTGGAGCATTTCTTCATATATTTATAGGCTTCTTGAATTTCTTTCTCAGATAAATGTGTGTTCATCCCAGATGCTCATTTCTGGATTGGATCTTTGAATTTTGAGACCCTATTGGTTTTTAGTTCTCTATAAATTCTAGATAGAAGACCTTTGTCTGAATACTTATTAGTTAAATTCTTTTCGAAATTTGTGGGTTATCTTTTCACTTTGTTGGTAATTTCTTTTGACAAGAAAAAGATTCTTAGCCAGAGGAGGTCCCATTTGTTTATTCTTTCAAGTGTTAAACATGCATTTTGATTCTTATCCATGAACTTTTTGCCTACCCTGATGTCTTCAAGATTTCCTCTGACTTTCTTCTCTAGGAGATTTAGGGTTTCTCTTGTAATATTTAGATCTTTAATCCATTTTGATTTTAGATTAGTTCATGGTGATAGACCTGGGTCAAGTTGTAGTTTTTGACATGTGGAGAGCCAATTTTTCCACCACCATTTGCTAAAGAGTCTATATTTCTTCCAGTAAACATGTTTGTCCCCTTTGTCAAAAATAAGGTGGCTGAGTGTGTTTGGATTTACTTCTACATCTTCTGATTTATTCCACTAATACTCAGGTCTATTTGTTTGCCAGTACCATGCTGATTTTATCATGGTAGCTCTGTAGTATAATTTTAGGCCAGGAACTGTAATGCCTGCTGCCTTACCTTTGTTGCCCAGGATTTTCTTTGCAATTCTGTGTCTTTTTTGACTCCAAATAAATTCTAGGAATGACTTCTCCAGGTCTGTGAGGTACATTGATGGTATACAGTTTAGGGAGTATGGCCATCTTCACAATGTTGGTTCTTCCTATCCAGGAACAGGGAATATCTTTCAATTTTCTCAAATCCTCTAGGATCTCTTTTTTCAGAATACTGTAGTTTTCATTGAAAAGCTCTTTCACTTTGTTAGGTTAATTCCTAAGTATTTCATTTTCTTCTGTGCTATCATAAAAGATAATGTTTCTCCAATTTCTCTCTCAGTATGTTTGTTATCTGTGTAGAGGAATGCGACTGACTTTTGTGTGTTGACTTTGTAACCTGCTATGCTACTGAATTTGTGTATTAATTCGCATAGCTTGTTGTGGAGTTTTGGGGGTCTTCCAAATAAATTATCATGTTATCTGCAAAAAATGATACCTTAACTTCTTCTTCACCTATTTTTATTCCTTTTATTTCTCTATCTTGTCTAGTGGGTGGAGCTAATGATTCCAGAACTATATTGAGTAGGAGTGGTAATAGAGGACATCCTTGTCGTGTACCACATTTGAGAGTAAAAGGCTTCAGTTTTTTTCCCAGTTAGAATTATTTTAGCTGTTGGATTGTCATAGATGGCTTTTATCAGCTTGAGGTAGAGGCCCTCTATTCCAAGTTTCTGTAGGACTTTGAACATGAATGAGTGTTAGACTTTGTCAAAAGCCTTTTCTGCATCAATTGAGACAATCTTGTGATTTTTGGCTTTGGCTCTATTGATATAGTGTCTCACATTTAAGTAGTTTCCAGAAATACCTTACATAGAAAAGTGAGAGACTTGGTTAAGTAGCAAACACTGAAGTATTATTAGTTAGGTATGAGTCAGGGAATGTGAATCTGTTGGCATAGGGAGTAAAAAATGATAAACATTCCAAAAATATTTCTTTGACTCTAATAAGAATTACTGAATGCCAATTTTACTGCATCAGGCATAAGGAACCTTAGTTCAAAACGGTGCTGTGAAGTAGGGCAGGAGAATTTGGTTTGTCACAAGGGCTATGCATACTGAGTATGTCACAGGACACGCATTCAAGGAAACTAACATTTTGAATCACGTTTGTCTCAGTTACTCTTCTTTGCTTGCTAAGACAAACACTTGACACCCAAAATGAAAGAAGGAAAGGTTTCCTACAGTTACTGAGGTTTCAGTCCATAGACAGTAGGCTCCAAGGCAGATGGCAGCAGGTCATGGTGGCCAAAGGCAGCCAAACAGCAAGAGCAAAAGGGGAGAGTAGCAGCAAAGTGGCTACAGAGAGGAAGTGTGTCTGTCTCTCCCTCTCTCTTACTTTACATTCAGGCTGTCTGCTCCAGGCTGGGTCAGACCAATAATCCCCGCATTGGATCATGAATTAATCACAGACTCTAGAACCATGCCCCATGAATGCATGGGGCTTTTGGAGGACAACTAGATACAAACCATAACAACATTAAAAGTGATAAATAGTTTGAAAAGTGTATGGCAGCTTGAGTAATAACATTTTTTTTTCTGTAGAAAGTTGAAGCCCCAAATTGGTTCTGTATGAACTTCACTATGCAGCTCACACTTGTAGTTATCCACCCATCTCAGCCTTCCCAGTGCTGAGATTATAGGCATGTGTCACCATGCCTGGTTTCAGATCTGGCATGAATATAGTACCCAGGATCGAACCTGGGTCCTTACACTTGCCAGGAAGGCACTTAGACCATTGAGCTATCTCCCCATCCCCTATGTGAGAAGTTCTGGGCAGGGACAGTGTTGAGCTGGAGACTACCAAGAAGTCTGAGTGGCAGGGAGCACAGGCTGTCATGGAGAAGGAGAGCAGAATAAAGGCGGCTGTGCTTTTAGTAAGTGAAGCCCTGGGCTTAGGAACAACGTGTATTTGAAAGGGACCTTGGAAGACCGCTGTTTCCATGGGTACCTCTCCAGGGCAGAACGTCAGGGCAATTGGTGTCTGCACTTCTGAGGCTTCCTGGGACTTGCAGCAGGACTCTCCTAAAATTAGTCCTTCCATAGTAACTGACTCCTACAATATAAGAATAGAGGAAGTATCAGACAGATGGTGATTCAAATGAGTCATTTAAAAAATGATCCAGAGACACAAAGGCTATAAATAACCAAAAGAAATAAGAAAGAGGATGCTGGATATGAAAGAACAATTTGATAGAGATTCTTTTTTGGTGGGGGAGGCTTCTAGAGGGTCTTCAGGATCTCATTACTAGATGGGACTTGTAGTGATCCACCTGTTTACAGCCTCCCAAGAGCTGAGATTACAGGCATGCTACCACACCCAGTCTTAATTACCATCTTGGGGGGCAGGGTCGGCATGGCAGGCCCTGGGATCAAACCCTGGCCCCTGAACCTGCATGCAGGCATTTTAATCCACTGAGCTATTTGGCCAGGTACTTTAAAGATTCTTAAAAAAATAACAACTTGAAATCTTGCTGGGGATTTTCTGTCCTAGCAAGTGTCATTCTGGTCTTTTAGATGTGTACTGCTTTTAATGTCATTTTAGTTATTGCTGTACTCTCTCTCAAGTAAGTGTTTGTTATAAAAAAAACAAAAAAGGATAATAAAATAGAATAAGAGATAATAAAAAAGGTCACAGGATTGATCTGCTACAATTCTATATATGGTTAGATTTCTAAATTAATGTGTAAAAATGTGCAACTGTTTTTTTTTAAATCACATTCCAGAGGGATTTATTAAAATATCAGTGATAGATGGAAAATGTCATTTCCATGTCAAGTGTAAGGCATTTGATATTCAGAAAGACAGTGATATTAAGTTCAAGTACCTGTGTTATAGAGTAATAGTATCACTGAACTTCTCTTCTAGAGGGTTGACAACTTAAGCTTGTAGACCAAGAAACTAGAGAAAAAGAAGTTATAAGGTAGCCAATATTTTAGCCCTAGCCCTTCAGGTTTAGTTAGGCCTCAGGACATTTTAAGAGAACCTGTGTTATAACATCCTATAATTCAGTGAAGTCCCAAATTTTCCATTCAAGGAGATTGTGGGGCCACAAAGGAAAGAGATTGATGATGTATGTTGTGCCTAAAGAGAGTCCCCTAGAGAGAAAACATTCTCTCAGTCTTTCATAGAGAGCAAACTAGTCAAGCAATGGCTGTAACTCATCCAGATGGCTGACACTGGCAAAAGTTCTACAAAATGCTGTACATGGTTTCACAGTAAGTCCTGAGGGGATTTGACTGACTTTGTCAGGTACCAAAGCTACATGTTTTGTTATATAGGTGTTGCTGTAACTTGGCTTTAACCATCCAGCAGAATAGTTTAACCATCAGGCATAAAAAGTGAAGCCAGATAAGTATGCTGAAGCTGTAAAATGCTCAAGTCAACAGCTTCTGACAGTGTCAGTTCTGCTGGTAACCCACTACTACTATGGACTATTGGACTATGCATACAGCTACTTTCTCTTAGCTCAATGAGAAGAAATATTTGTGTCAATATTGTTTAGAAAAGTTATCATGTCTGTATCTTGTACTCCAAACAACTACTATGAAGACAACAATATGCATTGTATTAATTATTGTGGCTGTCCTACTAACGTGTTCCATAACTATCTCATTGTTATTTCTTATTCAAAGTAATAAAATTATAAAAGAGCTTACAAAAATAGAAGTTTTTACGATAAAAAAAAGAAAACTTAGGCATTAAAAAACCCCTTAATAAAGCAAATAAAAATTTCAGGAAACTTCTGCAAAGATTAGATCAAGCAGAAGGCAGAATTCGAGGGCCTGAAGATAAGGTAGATAAATTGCTACATGCAGAAATCATAAGACCTCTCGGCCAAGATTAAAAGATCAAACTTAAAAATCTTTCATGTTAAAGAGTGTACCAAAGTAGAGGTAAATGAAAATCTATTGAAAACCTACTGAAAGTCTATTTAATAAAATGATAGCAGAAAACTTCCAGAATTATGAAAAAGATATGTACACCCAGGAGCCGCTTAGAACCCCAAACAAATAAGACCAAGTAAAGAACCTCCCCACACCATGGTATAATTAAAATGTTCAGAGTAAAGAACACATTCATGTGTGTGAACATCATAATGTGTTCCTAGTGTGAGAAAATGAAAGTGTAAATAAGGTTCAAAATGTACAACAGATATTGTAATATGGGAAGAAGTTGTTTAGAAGGAAAAAGTCACTAGGATAGGGGGAGGGAAAAGAATGGAAGAGAAAAGGAATGATATCGAGCAAGTTATCCTGTCAGTGTCTCTTATTTTATTGAGAGGGAAGGTTTTCCTGGATATGGCGGCACACACATGTAATCCCAGCACTTGGGAGGCTGAGGCAGGAGGATCAATGTGAGTTTGAGACCAGACTGGGACATAAAAGTGAGCTCATGGTAGTCTGAATTGCATAGCGAGACCCTATCCCCCTAAAAAAGAAAGAAAGAAAATAAATAAATAAATAAAGTTTGTGGTAATATTGATTGCTGAATTTTTTTTAAAGAGGAAAAAGACCAAAAACAAATGATAAGAACGAAGACAGAAGCAAAACAATCCAAAATAAAAATAGTATGGTATTTCAAAACAGGAATAGAAAATTAATAATTGTTATTATACTACACATTTGGGGACTGGAGAAATTTTAATGCCCTTATCTTGTTCCCTGAGCAACTACTTTAAAAGTAGTAACATGCAATGTATTAACTAGTGTTTTTTTATTAGTACAATGTCTTTTTTATTTTAAAGGAAAACCAATAAAAACAGTGGTATAAAATTAAAAACACATTTACTATTGCTATTCTTCTATTATTTTGTTATGAAATTTCAGTTTAGTTTTTTGCATAAAATTAAAAAAATCAATAGGTTAATGATCATTATATAAAACATTACAATTTTTCAAAGTTTTAATTTGAAAATAAAATATCCAAATAATTTTATCAATAAAAAGAGTATAGAAAACAGAAAGAATATTGGAAAGGCAGAAGAAAGACACCAAATCAATTATAAACTCATCTAGTAATAGTACTTTCTCAGGAACCTAAGGGACAAAGGGACATAGAGTAATATATTTCAATTCTTGAAAAATAATTACCAACTTAGATAGTTAGATTTTGTAAATCTGACTTTCAGAATCAAAGGACAAATTATGTCCTTCCAAGACAAACAGAAGCTAAAAGAGGTAGTGATTATTAACCCAGCATAACAGAAAATACTTAAAGAAACTTTTATATGCAAGAGGAAGAGAAACAATGAAAATGGGTATCAAAAAAGAATCAAAATCAGAAAAAAAATCACAAAATGGCAGATATTAGTGTGTATCTTCTAGAAATAACCCTGAGTGTAAGTGGTCTTCATTCTCAAATGAAGATGTAGAGTGGCAGATTGGATTGAAAATAAGATCCAATTGGGCTGGGGAGACAGCTCAGCTGTCTAAACTGCTGCTTGGAAAGCACAAGGAGCTGGGATCAGTTCCTGGTACCTCATGCCTTGCTGGCCCTGTTCTGCGCCTGCTGAGCCAGCCACCAAAACCCAGTGTGGTGGCGTATGCCTGTAATCCCAGCGCTGGGAAGACTGAAATGGGAGGATTACTATGAGTCCAGGCTGCATAGTGAGATGCTGTACCAAATGCATAGATTAAAAAAAAAAAAAAAAACAGAAAAGGGAAAAGACCCAACACTTTGCTGCCTGCAAGAAATGCAGCCCATTAATGAAGACATACACAGATGGTAAAAGATATTCCATGTGAACAGAATCTGAAAGCAATTAAGAATTCCTATGCACATATCCAACAAAGCAAACCTCCAACCAGATTAGTCAGAAGAAACAAAGGACACTACATATTGACAGAGAATAACCCATCAAGAAGACAAAGACAATTGTGAATATATATTCATTGAACATTAGTGTACTCAGTTTTATAAAACAAATCCTATTCACATATGAAAGAAAAGGCCAAATAATAGTGGGGAACTTCAATACACCACTCTCACAAATACATATAATACCCAGAAAGGAAAGTTGGAGAGAAAATAAATGAAGCCTTTATACGCTTAAAGCTTTAGAAAAATTGAGTAAGCTATTTATAAAATCAGTACAAGGAAAGGAATAGCAAAGATTGAAGCTGAAATTAATAAAGTATAGATGAAAAGAATAACATAAAGGGTTAATGAAGCAAAGGATTATTTCTTTGGAAAGATAAGCAAGATTAATAAAATTAATAGAACCAAAAGTGAACAATGGAATATGAAAATCAATACTACTGAATCCAGAAAATCACAAGGATCTATTTTACAATTTATATTCCAATAAATTGGAAAGCCTAGAAGAGTGTTATGCCTTGTTATTTGAGGTTCTTCTCTCAGGACTAGTTGAAAAGTATGGATGAAGTTTCATCCTTCTTTTCTTGTTGCCTCAAAAGCACAGTTATTTTTCTACATTTGCGGTCAATACAATATTTTAGTTTTTAAGGCAATGCCACACATATACAATTATTAACATTTCTCTTAGAGGTAGTACTTGTAGACAGAAACCATTCTGTATCAGCCACCTCCACCCCACTTTCAGTATAAAATATCTGTTGCAGAGACAGGTATTTGAATTATTATGAATACAATGATTAAATTAGATGTTTTATTCTGCCTTCCCATGAAGAGGAATGGAGATAAACGGAGTAGGAGAGCGTCTGAAGTCTAGGACTGGAGATCTCATTCAATTCAGCTTTTCCTCTCTGGGTATTTTTTCCAGAAGAACTGAAAAATCACACCACAGCAATACATATGCACCATGTTTATAGCAGCACAATTTGTCATAGCTAAATCTTGGAAAGAGCCCAAATGCCCATTAGCTGAGGAACAGATAAAGATGAGCCAGTAGTTTTACACAATGGAGCATCACTCAACTATAAAAAGATAAATGAGGTAAATGGATTCAACTAAGGACCATTTCCCTAAGTGAAATAAATGAGACCCGCATGGTTAACATCATATTGTCTTGCTAGTGTAAGAACCTGAAAGAATAAATAAAAACTGAAAAATACAAGTTACTCTGAAAGGGAAAAATTTTATTCAAAGGGAAAGGAACAACTGGGATGAAGAAAAAGACAAAAGACAGAAAGAAGGAAGGGAAAAAGACATACTTATGTACATATGCAGGATAGATTGGATAATTATACTGCTAATTTCTGCTGGTCTATTGAAAGGAGTAGTTAATGCTTCCATTTTTATTTTTAAAAATTTCTTACAACTTTTAAAAATTCATTTTTCATGTTTCTATCTGGTAATCTAAACAACTAATTTGAAGACAACATTATGCAAAGTAACAACCATTGCTGAATTCCTACTATTTTGTTTAGTGAAACTCTGTATCATTTCTAATTTTTTTTTTGCTATTTTTATTTTCTTAAAAGAAGAATCAGGCCTAAGAGTATGTGTGTGCGTTGGGGGATCCTACCAGAGGAGGAACTGGTTGTCATGAGCACCTTGGTTGAGTGTCTGCTAATCCCTAATCATGGTGGTTGTCCTTTAGACCCGTTTCAACAGAAGAGAACAAGTGGTAGGGTGAAGAAAGCCTACACTGCATGTGCTGGGAAGGAGGAGATCAGGCACTTATCCTGGAAGGCAAGAAGAATAAACAGCCTTTGGGCAGGAAGAACTCAGCAGCAAGAGGTAGAAGATGCTCAGGGAGGGAAGGGTGGGAATTGGGACTGTAGAATGAAGTTGACCTGGAGTGAAATCTACCTCCCCAAGACTCTGCTGTTGGGAATTCAAGACTTTCCCAAGAGCTCATGCAGCCGCACAAGGATCTCAGTTTGGGTGGCTGTTTTGCACAGGGCCGCCACATTCAGCCAGAGGAACGGAGAAAATGAGCATAGGGGCAGGACAGAAGTCAGTCAGATAAAGAACGTTTGTTTTTCTCTTTTCCTTGACCCACCTCATAGAAAAAAAGGGCCAGGCCTTGAAGAGAAAGTGTACGAAGGGAGGAGAAAAACGCAGAGACGCGGACTGTCTGTACTTCTCAGTCCATAGCCATTTTAGGCTATGCTCACGCACGTGGGCTGGAAATGAAATTTGAAATTGAAACTTTGCATTGGTCTGAACTGTAATAATCAAAAATGACTAGGAAATGATGGAAACTCCCAAACACAGCATGAAGCAATGGGAAAAAGATTTGACAAAGCATTATTAAAAGCAGCGATTGAAAAACTACATGATATCATGTTTAAATTCCACTTGTTTTAAATTGCAGTGGTATTTATACTGAGAAAATGTCTTTTATGGGTTTGGCAAACGCAGTGGATAAGTAATAAAGTAGAAACGTGAGCTGAGGAGCCATCTCTACTTCAGCTTCTGGAAAAAATAGTTATTCCAAAGCTTTTAGTGTTTAGTTGCAATCATTGACATGAAGAGTGTATTGTTGGGCTCGTTGTAGTTTCAGATGGGGCTAGAGAAAATATATGAAAAAGCATCTTGATTTCTCTTCATCAAAAGACAAGTTGTGAGTTATGTGAGGGTGAAGGCAAGCTACTGTGACTCAGGGTTTGAAATACACATGTCTAGGAGACGCCAGTCTGCTTAATGATTCCAAAGCAGTGCAGATGGTAAAGCAGCCAGCCTAGCGGAGAAATTAGAGCTGCTCAGAGACCCAAATACCTGTTTTTAAGCAATGGCATTTACGTTATTAGTTAAGGAGTTCCCGCTGCATCTTAAAATGACAGACAGTTCCTTATGTTTTACAGATATTTTTCTTACATGAAGTCTCACAGAATCATCTTATACTATTGAAGCATAACGAAATATTTTCTTCTGGAAATTATAATCATATTTGAAGAATCAAGAAAAACGATAAACCTCCTTGCAGCCTATGAATGTTTGAAGCAAGGGGCTTGAACACCTCCCAGGCCAAATACACATCTACCTCTCAAATACAACTTCAAACAAAAATTCAGGAAAAAGCTATATATTGAAGATGATCAATGTATTCCTCTGTGACAAGAGCCAATAATGAGTTGATCACAAAGGTTTCTTTTGTTGTGAAAAATATTGAAAATTAAAGGGAATTAGTGCAAGAAAAATCATTTCAATTCTAAGAATTCTTTGCTTTTATCTTTGTGTTTTACTTTTTATTTTTTAAGGAGAGTACAAATTAGAATTAAAACAAAAAATTACATAGAGAATTTCACTTAATAATGCAATATGAACTTCAAAGTTGTAATAACATAGTGTTTTCTTCCAACCAGATATATTCAGGTAAAATTGGAAAAGAAAGAAGAAAAAAGAAAGAAATGTATAAGAAATTAAGAAGAGAAAAAAGTACAAATAATTCAAAAAGGGAAAGAAAACAAATTAAAGCATTAACTATTTCTTCCCACAGATCAGCAGAAATCCACAGTGCCATTGTCCAAATCATCCTGCTTTTATATCTGTCTGTTTGTCTAGATAAATCTCTTTTCCCCACTCCCTCTCCTGTCCTTTTCCTGAACTCAGTAACTCTTTACTTTCTATAAGTTCATTTCTTTTTCCCAGCATCTACTGTACCTTTCATATTCCATTTTTCTCTTTCAGGTTTTCACACTGAGGAAATAATATGTTTGTACATGCAGGTCTGATTTATTTCACTTTAAAGTATGTTCTCTAGTTACCCCATTTACCCTCAAAAGAGTTAATTTTATCCTGTTTTATGGCTGAATAATGTTCCATTGTGTAAAAATACCACATCTCCTTTCTCCTTTATCCGTTCTTCATTTGATGACCATCTGCATTATTTCCAGGATTTAGCTATGACAAATTGTGCTGCTATAAACACTGGTGCACATATATTGCTGTGGTATGAGGTTTTCAGTTCTGGAAAAATACCCAGGAGGGGAGTAGCTGGTTTAAATGGGATCTCCAATCCTAGCCTTTTAGAGAATCTCCACACTGATTTCTATAGTTGTTGTACCAGTCTGTGTTCTGACAAAAATGCAGAAGGGCCCCTTTTTCTCCATAGCCTCTCTAGCATTTGTTATTGACTGGCTTCTTGATGTTAACCATTTTTTCTGGGGTGAGATGAAATCTTTGTGTTGTTTTTAATTTGCATTCCTCTGAGAAGTGTATATTCATCTCAGATGCCCATTTTTGGATTGAGTCTTTGGATTTGGGGGGATTGATTTTTAAAAATTCTTTATATGTTCTAGATGGAAGGCCTGTGTTGGAAGGACAGTCGGCTATGCATTTTTTCCCCCAGTTTTTGGATTTTCTTTTTACTTTTTTGGAGATTTTCTTTGAAGTGCACAAACTTTTCAAAAAGATGAAATCCAGGTTGTTGATTCTTTGAAGTATTACCCATGCAGTTTGGTTTTGGTTCATGAACTCTCTTGCTAGCCCTACATTTTAAGATTTCTATCTACATATATAGATAAATCTCTTTTCCTGACTCCCTCTCATGTCCTCCTCAATTTAGTAATTATTTCCTTTTTTTTTTTTTTTTTTTTTTGGTCTTTTTGAGACAGGGTTTTACTATGCAGTTGAGGCTGGCCTTGAGCTTGAGCACACTTTTGCAGTCCAGGCTGGTCTCAAACTTGCACTGATACTCCTGCCTCAGTTTCCCAAGTGCTAGGATTACAGGCATGCGCCACCACATCTGACCCTAGTAATTCTTTCTTTTGAGTATATGTAAGAAGGATAGCTTGGACAACTATATTGTGCATTTCTGCTGGTCTATGGAAAGCAGCAGTTAATGTTTTAATTTGTTTCGTCTCCTTTTTCAATTGATTTTCCTTTTGTCTTCTTAATTTCTTACACATTTCTGTCTTTTTTTCTTCTTCCCAATTTACATGCATATATCTGGTAATTTGAATAACTAGTTGGAAGACAATACTATGTATTACAACAAATACTATGAAATTCATATTATGTTATTAAGCGAAACTCTGTATTGCTTGTATTTTTTTCTGTTTGAATTCTAATTTGGGCTTTATTTTTTTTTAAAAAGATTTCTACCTATATTTTTCTTCAGAAGATTTAGTATTTTTGTTTTGATGTTTAAATCTTTGAGCCATTTTGACTGTAACTTTGGGCATGGTGATAGGCATGGCTTTAGTTTTAGCCTTCAGCATGTGGAAAGCCTGTCTTTGCAGCATCATTTATTACGGAGGCTATCTTTCTTTCTGGGCATGTGTGACCCCTTTACCAAAGATAAGGTGGCTGAGTGTGTTTTCAGCTGTATTTGCATCTTCTAATCTTTTCCAATGATCCTTAGGTCTGTTTCTATGACAATACCATGCCGATTTTATCACACTAGCTTTATAGTATAATTTCAGGTCAGGGTTTGTGATACCACCTGCCTTTCCTTTGTTTCTCAGGATTGTTTTTTGATATTGTGCGTCTCTTTTAGTTCCAAATGAATTTGAAGATATTTTTCTCTAGCTCTGTGAGTTATAGTAAGGGTACTATAATCAGGATTGCATTGAATCTGTATAACAATTTTGGGAGTATGGTCACTTTCACAATGTTGGTTCTTCCTATCTAGGACTATGAAATATTTTTCTGTTTTCTCAAATCCTCTTCAATCTTTTTCAGAGTACTGTAATTTTCACTGGATAAGTCTTTTACATCTTTATTGAGATTAATTCCTAAGTATTTCATTTTTTTGAACATTATTGTGAAAAGTATGGTTTCCTTATTTTTTCTCTCTGTGTTGATTGTTTGAGTAGAAAAATTCTACTAATTTTTGGGTTTTGACTTTGTGTCCTGCTATGTTACTGAATTTGGTGATTTAATCTCCAAGACTCTTGGTGGAATCTTTGGGATCCTTTATGTAGAGTATCATATCATCTGCAAAAAAACATAAATTCACTTCTTTTCTAATCCTTATTTGTCTCTTATTTCGTCTTATTTGTCTCTTTTGTCTAATTGCTCTGGTTAATGTTTCCAGAAATATATTGAATAGGAATGAAGAGAGTGGACATCCTTGTCTTGTTCCTGATTTTAAAGTGAAGACCTTCAGTTTTTGCTCATTTAATATGATATTGGCTGTAGGTTCCTCATAGATGGCTTTTATCAGGTTAAGATAGCGATTATCTATTCCAATTTTCTGCAGGGCTTTTTAATTTATAAATGAGTGTTGAACTTTGTGGTTTTTATTCTTGGCTATATCGACATGGTGTATTACATTCATGGATTTTCATATGTTGAACCATCCTTGTGTTCTTGGAATGAATGAATCCCACTTGTTCATGATGTATAATCTGCTTGATAATTTGCTGTGTTCCACTTGCTAGTATTTATTGAAGATGTAAACATCTATAACCATTAGAGAGATTGCCCTCTAGTTCTTTGTTAGTTGAATCTTCTCTGGTTTTGGAATGAGAGTAATACTTGCCTAAGGAAAGAGTTTGGGAGAATGGCCGTCCTTTCAATTTCATTGAAAAGTTGGAGAAAAGTTGGCCTTAAATCTTCTCTAAATTTCTTGTAGAATTCTCCTGTGAATCCATTGGGATCTAGGCTTTCCTTGTTGGTCAGTTTTTATTACATTTCCAATTTCCCTATTGGGTTATTCAGAGTTTTTACAGCTTGTTGACTCAGCTTTGGCATTCCATATGTGTCTAGCAAACTATCCATTTCTACTGTGTTTTCCATCCTGTGAGAGATTTTTGAAGTAAGTATTAATGACCTTCTGAATTTCTCTAAGGTCTGTGATTTCATCCTTTTCATTCTTTATTGTATGAATTTGGGTTTCTCTCTCTCTCTTTTTTTTCATTAGGTTGGCTAGAGGTTTAACAATTTTATTTATTCTTTGAAAGAGCCAACTCTTTGATTCTTTTATTCTTTGTATTGTTTTCTCCATCTCCAATGCACTGATTTCTGCTCTATCTTTATAATTTCCTGCCTTCTTTGGGCTTTGAGGTTTGCTTGTTCTTCTTTTTCTAGGAGCTTGAGGTGAAGCATAAGATCATTTATTTAGGCTTGTTTTGTTTTCCTATTCTGTGAATTTACCAGTATAAGCTTTCCGTTTTAGACAGCTTTCACTGCATCCCACAGGTTCTGGTAAGTTGCATCTGAATTTTTGTTTGATTGTAAATATTTTAAAATTTTTTCTTTAACTTTGTCTGTGACCCACTGATTGTTTAGGAGGTTGCTGTTTAATTTCTATATTATGATATTTTTGTAGTTTTTTGTTAATAATTTCCAGTTTATTGCACTGTGATCAGATAGTATGCATAGTATAATTTCAGTTCCTTTGAATTTACTTAAGCATGCTCTGTATGCTGTATGGTCTATTTTGAAGAATGTCCCTTGTGTAGCTGAGAAGAATGCATAGTCTCTTATTGCTAGTTGAAACACTGTAAAGGTCTACCAAGTCAATTTCTTCACAAGTTTAATTTAGTTCTGCTATTTCTTTGCTGATTTTTTGCCTGGTTGATCTATCTCTTTGTGACAGTGGTGTGTTAAAGTCCCTCATTACTATTGTATTGTTGCTCATTTGAATTTTTATGTCTGTTAAAATTTGTCTTATGTGGGAGAATGCTCCTACATTGGGTGCACATATTTTTATAATTGTCATCTCTTTCTCTTGCAGTTTTCCCGTAACAACTATGTAGTGACATTCCTTATCTGTTTGGAAGATTTTTGAAGTTGGTATTGTCAGCAACTAGGATAACTACCCCTGCTTTTTTCTGATTTCCTGTGGCATGGAGGATTGTTTTCCATCCTTTGACTTTTAGCCTGTGAATTTCCTTCTGAATTATATGTGTTCCTTTTATGGAACATATTGTTGGATTTTGTTTCTTAATTTGCTCTGCTGGTCTCTTTCTGTTGATTGGTGAATTGAGGCCATTTATAGTTTTGGCTGTAACTGGTGTGTATTGACTTATCTTTGTTATGTTATTTTTCTATTGTAGGTTCCATACTTTTACTTTTTAAAATTACTTGCACTGTTTCGTGGTTCCTTTTTTGTGGTTCTTGAAGCTCTGATCACTTCTGTCTCATTCTGGAATCTGTTAGTACTCTTTTTTGGGGGGTTAGTTTGGTGGCCATGAATTTCTTTAATTTTGTTGGTCATGAAGTGATCTTATTTCACTATTGAATTTGATAGATAGCTTTGCAGAGTATATAAATCTGGGTTGGAAGTTATTTTTTTTT
>PVJA010046441.1:0-15118 GCA_004027025.1 Myocastor coypus
CGTGAAGCTGATTTCTGCGGGTTTCCAAACTGCTGAGGAACTCCTAGAGGCAAAGCCCTCCGAACTCAGCAAAGTATGCAATTGGCAGTTGACATACAGACACCAGAATGTTTTGGAGGAGTGGCAGGTAAAGCCATTTTCATTGCTACAGAGGGAAGTTTTATGGTTGAGAGAGGTAGATCTTGCTACTGCCTGTGTTCAGCACCTTCAGCTTGTAGCAGGAACACACATGGATGAGGAAGACCAAAAAGCTTTGGAGGATTTCAGTCTTGAAAATATTCTTGCACGTACTTATTATTTCCGTTGTCATGATTACACAGAGCTACTGGCACAAGTTTATCTCCTTGCTGATTTCCTTTCAGATCACTCAAAGTTTCGATTAGTGATTGTAGATGATATTGCTTTTCCTTTTCGCCATGACCTTGACAACCTGTCCCTTTGTACTAGATTGCTAAATGGCCTAGCACAGCAAATAATCAGCCTTGCAAATCATCACAGATTAGCTATAATTTTAACCAACCAAATGACAACAAAGATGGATAAAAATCAAGCTTTGCTGGTTCCAGCTTTGGGAGAGTTGGGGTCATGCTGCTACAATCAGGCTAATTTTTCACTGGGACCAAAAACAAAGGTTAGCAACATTGTACAAATCACCAAGCCAGAAAGAATGCACAGTACTGTTTGAAATCACACCTGGGGGGGCGGCAGGTTGGCTCAGTGGTCGAAAGCGCCTGTTTAGGAAAGCTTAGGCGGCTACAGGGACCGCAGTTTGATCCCCGGCACCACATGCTGCGCCAGCCCTGCCCTCAGGGTAGGCTGAGCTGGCCATAAAAATAAACAAACAAACAACAAGTTCTGAAACAAGACATAAAATAAAAAATTATTTAAAAAAAGTCACACCTCAGGGATTTAGAGATGCTGTTGCCACTTCGTGTTCATTGCAAATGGAAGATTTGTTGAATTCCCAGCAATGGTCACAAGATCCAGAGGAAGAACAGTAACCCCAAAAGTAATCTCAGGGCATAAAAATATACTGAGGTTGGGAAGTTCACTGTGTACAAAGAGTATAATCATTACTTTAAAATACAAAAAAAAAAAAAAAAATTGCAGCATGAACAAATCAGGATTATATGAAGTTAATGGAAAACATAAGGAATGTAATTTTCTGAAAAAAGTTTTTCTTTTTCTTTTTTGTCTTTTTGAGACGGGTCTCGCTATGCAGTTCAGGCTGGCCTTGAGCTCACTTTTGTAGCCCAGGCTGGTCTCGAACTCGCACCGATCCTCCTGCCTTAGCCTCCCGGGTGCTGGGATTGCAGGCGTGTGCCACCACGCCTAGCTCTTTTTTTTTTTTGTCTTTTTGAGACAGGGTTTCGCTATGCAGTTGAGTCTGGCCTTGAGTTCACTTTTGTAGCCCAGGCTGGTCTTGAACTTGCACCAGTCCTCCTGCCTCAGCCTCCTGAGTGCTGGCATTACAGGTGTGAGCCACCATGCCTGGCATGCCCAGCTCTTGAAAAAAGCTTTTCTAAGGCAGTTTTCTAAAATTAAATTTTGACTAGCCAGATAGCTCAGGGGCTAAAGCACCTGCTTAGGCAGAGCTCAGTGACCAGGGTTCAGTCCCCGGGATGCCATGCCAGCCTCACCCCTGGAGCGTGCTGAGCTATGATTGAGACTCAGTGTCATGATGCATGCCTATAATCCCAGTACTTAGGAGGCTGAAAACAGGAGGATCACTACAAGTCCAGTCTGTGTAGTGAGACTCTGTAGATCCTGTACTAAATGCAAAAAATTAAAATAAAAAATTAAGTTAAAAAAGAATTAATAATGCTAATCTAAATTGGTATATATATACATATATATATATATATATATATATATATATATATATATATATAAAGGAAGAGTCTACAGTGTATTCAGGGTCTCAACTACTAGATTGGATTTGTAGCGATCCACTTGTTACCAGCCTCCTAAGAGCTGGAATTGCAGGCACACACCACCATGCCTAGTCTCAATTGCCATCTCAGGGCACCCTAGGGGCAGGGCCAGCATGGCTGGTCCAGGGATCGAACCCCTGGCCCCTGTGCCTGCTTGCAGGTACTTTAATCCATTGAGCTATTTGGCCAGCCCTTCAATTATTCATTAAGC
Source organism: Myocastor coypus (assembly GCA_004027025.1). Taxonomy (NCBI): domain Eukaryota; kingdom Metazoa; phylum Chordata; class Mammalia; order Rodentia; family Myocastoridae; genus Myocastor; species Myocastor coypus. Next base: position 2,146 of record PVJA010046441.1, read on the forward strand.
ACTAATCACCTCACATTGTGATATCATTCTGCTTTTCCCTTTGAGCGCTCTGAGAGAGCTGACTCTCACAGGGAGAAACAGACCTTGCCAAGATTAGATTCCTCAGGGTCACACAGAGGAAATGGCCCAATCCTATGTCCTTGGAGTTCATGGCCTGGCTTCCTAATGACATCTCTGTGGGGTGTTCATCAAACAGCTGTTCTTTCAACCTGCATCCTTTGCCCAGAACAAGGCCCTGCTACCAAGTAGAGGAAAGTCCATCCTACAGGTGCTATTTTCTCACCCAGTTATCAGATTCAGTCTATTGGCTTCCATGTAGATTGTAAAAATATGTCTGGGTCAAACTTTCTGATTTCCCACAGGTGCACAAAAACAAATACCTAGTGTCTCTGGAAACTTGGGGACTAAGGGAAATATGATTGAAGACACCGTTTCATAGCTGCATATGGGCTGATTGTGCCAACAGCTTCATGTCTTTCATTCTTAATTATTTTTTTAAAGAATTTTTATATTTTTAGCCGGGCATGGTGGCTCACGCCTGCAATCCCAGCACTCGGGAGGCTGAGGCAGGAGGATCGGTGCGAGTTCGAGACCAGCCTGGGCTACAAAAGTGAGCTCAAGGCTAGCCTGAACTGCATAGCGAGACCCTGTCTCAAAAAGACCAAAAAAAAAAAAAAAAAAAGAATTTTTATATATATTTTTTTTATTTTCTTGTTTCAGAACTTTTGTTTGTTTGTTTGTTTGTTTGTTTGTTTTTATGGCTGGCTCAGCCTACCCAGAGGGCAGAGCTGGCACAGCATGTGGTGCTGGGGATTGAACCATGGTCCCTGCAGCCGCCGAAGCTTTCCTAATCAGGCACTGAACCATCCTGCCGGCCCCCTTAATTATTTTTTTTAATCTTCTACTTATTTGGTACAGGGCTTGAATGCATGATCCTCCTGCCTCAGCCTCCCCAGCAGTGGGATTATAGGCATGCATTACCATGCCCAGTTGTGGTGGCCTGCATGACGCTCCTGGGTCTGCATGGCATGCAGTATCAGAGATGGAAGCTGGGTCCTTGCGCTCACCAGGCAGCCATCTCCCAGTCCCCTTGTCTGTCATTCTTATCTGAGCTTGATCTCCCTTCACAGTGGGCATAAAGCAACAGCACTTTTCATACAAGTTGCTGGGTCATTTTGTTTGTCATGTTATTTATTAAAGTGTGATTATTTTACTTGTAGGAAATTGTTCACTAGTGCAATGAGCTAGAACTAGTTGGGGTGTTTTGTTTTATTTTAATGTCCTCTTTCATTTTAGGAACACTATGCAGGAAGAATAGCATGAATTTAGACTACGAGATGCTAGACAAAATGTAGGAGGATAAAGAGAACCTACGGGAAGGAAAACCTATAGTCTGCAGACAAATGGTGTAACTAGGACAGCACTGCCAGGCTGCCATCCCAGTGTAATCGGTCATTTCATATCAGATGTAGCCTTGAATCTATTTTTCAAGAAAGTGAAACAATACCTGACTGGAAAATGGATGATCATTGCAATGTTAGGGATCAATTTGTTCTGAGACCCGGGGACTGGGTCATCCATGATGCACACTAAGCCCAGATGTGATGCAGTGAGGCTTTCCTGGAGACAAGTCACAGAGGATTCCCTAGATGGAGCACCATGAAAGGAAGAGGACAGGGATGGTGCCAACAGCTGGGGAAAGATTTCAACACTTACCCTCCCTCCTGGAAGTCAAATTTCAGGGGTTTTTGTTTGTTTGTTTGTTTGTTTGTTTGTTTTTGTCTTTTTGAGACAGGGTCTCACTATGCAGTTCAGGCTGGCCTTGAGCTCACTTTTGTAGCCCAGGGTCTCAAACTCGCATCAATCCTTCTGCCTCAGCCTCCTGAGTGCTGGGATTACAGGCATGTGCCACCACGCCTGGCCAGGTTGTTTTGTTTTGTTCTGTTTTGGGGGGGGGGGGTGTTGTGTGGTTTTTTGGTATATTTTAGGGAAGGGTCTACAGGGTGTTTGAGGTCTCAGTACTAGATTGGACTCAGTGATCCACCTATTTACAGCCTCCCAGAGTTGGGATTACAGGTGCACACCACCATGCCCGGTCTCAATTGCTGTCTCAGTGTGCCCCAGAGGCGAGGCCTGCACAGCAGGCCTGGGGTTCGAACCCCATGCCCCTGCACCTGCTTGCAGACACTTTAATCTACTGAGCTATTTGGGCAGCCTTCAAATTTCAGTTTGTCAAACTAATTGGTCAGAAGCAAAAGTCGAAATGAAGAGCAACACTATTCAGTCTGTAGTAATGCAAATAGGGCCAACGTGCTATAAAATGGATATTATGGTTTATGTCTAGTTGTCCCCCCAAAGCCTCATGCAGTCATGGGGCAGGGACTTCTATAGATTGAGACTTGACTCATGAGTCACTGGGATTATATGTTTTAGTACTCATCTAGAGTTTGAGACTTGATCCATGATTCCTGAGATTATGTGTTTTAAGTACTTTTGGGATTATGGGTGTAGCCTAAAGCAGATAGTCTGAGGCAGAGAGCCAGAATGTAATATAAAGAGAAACAGAGAGACAGACTAAAGCTATTGCTCTGCTGCCCTGTTTGGTTGGCTGCCTCTGTCACCAATTGTTGCTGAAGTGGATGTACTCTGCCCTGTTCCACTCAGCCTTGGGCCGGCCGAATATGGACTGAAACCTCCAGTAACTGTGAGCTAAATGAACCTTTCCTTCCTTCATTTTGGGTGTCGGGTATTTGTCCCAGCAACAAGAGAAGAGTAACTAAGACAATGGAGCTTGCTGGGATGAGGACATGAAATTTATTTAAATATCTGGCTGTTGATGTATTTGTGCTAGAACCTGAGAGGCAAGGTCTTGAAAGGGGGCATAGGAAATAATGAAAGAAAAAATGGGGAAATAACAAGCCACCAGAATGAGAAAGAGACAGGAACTCAGTTACTTCTTTAAGTTCTAATACCAAGTAGCCATCATTGCACAGTGGATTTCTTCTACAGCCTAACTTTGCAAGGCTCCATTCCCACAGGTAGGCTAGGCTGCCCAAGTGTAAGAAGAGCGTGGGCTGCAAGCCTGTGTGCCAAGCCCCACACTCCGCCCCTGGGATCTCCTCTCAGAGGCCAGCAAGTGGGGTCTCTGCTGGAGCTCACTGGTGTCAAATGTAAGAGGAAGCTTCCTCCAAATATAAGGAAAAATCTGCCTGAGATCATGAGGTTCCCCTGTGGCAATCAGGTTCTACAGAAGCCTCTGTGTTTTAGTCCTCACTGGCCCCACAAATGACCACAACAGGACCTTTGTGGCTGACATGGAATCGGCCCTGTGGGTCCTCTTTCCCTTGCAAGCTTTGGTGGTAACTGGTTTGCACTCAGTTCTTTTTTTTTTTTTTTAGAATTTTTTATTTTTTTATTTTTTTTCTTGTTTCAGAACCTTTATTTGTTTATTCACTCATTTTTATGGCCGGCTCAGCCTGCCCCGAGGGCAGGGCTGGCGCAGCTTGTGGTGCCGGGGGATCGAACTGCGGTCCCTGAAGCTGCCCAAGCTTTCCCAAGCAGGTGCTTTAGACCACTAAGCCATCCCACCAGGCCCCTGCACTCAGTTCTTGATACTTGTGTAGTAGTAGTTTGGGCACTGGAAGACCCAGGGTGTCCTAGTACAGTTCATTTATACAGAGTTTCTGATCGTTAGGGACTTATGTATCACCTAATGACAAACAGCCCAGCTGCAAACTCTGTCTCCTGGCAGGTATAAGCCTTCTCTCTGGGACAAAGAGAAGAGCTTTACTGATAATTCCACAGAATGCGTTTTTTCATTCATCTATCTTTTATCAATCAACTGAAATTTATGTGAGTGCTTCTATTTCTGTCAACTTGTGCTGACTACAAAGAGAAGAGAGAAAGCAGATTCAGCACTGAATCTTACCTCATCTCTAAAAAAACACCTTGGGAAAGAAAGCATTGTATGACCTTATGCTGAAACTGCCTTGACTTCCTGAGGGTGGCAGTGTAATTGTGTAGGAGGGTACCATTGTTTCTTAGAAACTGAGAGGTGTAGCCGGGCATGGTGGCGCACACCTGTAATCCCAGCACTTGAGAGGCTGAGGCAGGAGGATCGGTGAGAGTTCGAGACCAGCCTGGGCTACAAAACTGAGCCAGCCTGAACTTTACAGTGAGACCCTGTCTCAAAAATACAAAAAAAAAAAAAAAAAAGAAATTGAGAGGTGAAGAGTCATGAGATCTCCAATTACCAAATAATTTTGCAAAAAGTCTATGTGTGTATATGCACATATGTAAGTATGTATACACATATAACATGTATATAGTATGTGTGTATTAGTTACATAAGTTATGAGTGTAGTATATTTGAAGATGGAGCAAATATTGTAAAACAGGCACAATTGTTGAATTTAGGTGAAGCATATAGGGATGTTTTCAAAAGACAAAACTTAGAGGGAAATTGATTGTCTCTAAGCTCAGGGAGTTCACATCTATAGATCGGGTATTTGTTTCTGATAGTACGACAAGTAAGTCTAACTAAGAGCGTCAGGAGTCTCTGAGGAAGGTCTTGGTTGACATATGTCAGTCCCACTTGCAAAGGTTGATGCCAGGAAGGAAGCCCTGTGGTGAGTGTGGAATCTCCAGCAGAGACCCCACTGCCTAAACCTAGGACTGAGCCCTGGGGCCTCTTTGGTTGGCAGCCAATGCCCTGGGGGCACTGAACAGGGCAGAAGTGCTAGCACCTCCACAGGTTCAATTCCTCATCAGGAACCAGCCAAAGTCAACATGCTGCAGGTGCCTGGTATGAGCTCACAGAGGGGTGAATGACAGCTGTCCTGAAAAGGGGACAAAGATGACAATGAACATCACCAGAAGGAAAATGAAGCAGACACTCCTGTTTTGCCTTGATAAGGAGTATTTCACTGGGGGCTAGAAAAGGAATTCAGAGGCTGCTCTGGGTGTCTCTGTGGATGATGTCAACACAAAGGAGGAAATGAGACCAGCAACTCCTGACCTGGGAGAGGGCAGCTGGGAGTCCTGGCTGTGTCTACATTCAGACTCCTGTGACCAATGACCAGACTGCATGGATCTGACTCAGAACACTATAGGCCCTCCTGCAACTGCTAAGTTGTTAGGGGTCCAGAATAAGAGTCCAGCTTTTCATCTACCTGAGAGCAAAGCCGAGTGACTTCACCTCCTCCCCTTATGCTCCTGCTCATCACTATGATGTCGTGGAGCCATGATCTATAGCAGCTGAGCAGGCACCTCCCATCATGCATTAAGTACAGGAAATGACCTGGGAAGTGCACAAGAACCACAGAGGGTCTGGAATGCTCTTCACTGGCCAGTAATGTGGCTCTCCACGCACTCAAGACCTTTGGCCCATTGTTTGCAAACCATAGAAGCAGGACTCAGATTTTGGCCTGCTGCACTACCAAGTGTGAGGTGTCTCTACACGGGTCAAGAGTTTGTAAAACTATGTGATGTTCTATCACTGTTACACCTTGAATCTAAGGTTTCCTTTCTACCCAGTAGTTCATGATGACATTTACCCTGACACTGACCTTCCTAACATCCCAGCTGCACAGGCCCTCGGCTGTCTCATCCTGTCTTTGGCTAGCAGTCCCAGACAATGCCCAGCATACATGCACCTTTCTATCCTGACCTTAGTCCTGGTTCCATCATGGCTCCCAAGTTTGAATTCTCTGTTTTTGTAGATTTGCTCCACTTCAACTTTCTGCTCCACAATTCCCAGTAGGACCTCATTGTTGCTTGAAATATCTTCTTATTCCTTTAGAGTCCTTACTACAGTTCAAGCTATGTGTAATGAATGCTCCTTGAGGTCCCTTTTAGTTGTAAAAGTTATTTGTTAGCATCTGTATCTTTAAGGAAAGTACCAAGACCTGGTCCATCAGCCACATCCAGCCCAAGAAAATCTTGCCATGTTCTCTGGAATCATTGTGATGGACCCCCAAGACCTCACTTATTCAAAAGATAGGCTTTGCAAGGTCATTGGATCCTGAGAGTCCTAACTTCATTGGTGGATAAATCACGATCAAAAGAATATAATTTGATGTCATTACTGCATAGAGCCTCATTAAGGAGAGTGGATTGTGGAGGCGTGGCCTTGGGGACCATGTCTAGTCCCTCTCCACTCAAGGTGTGGCTTACTCTCTGGCCCTGGGCACCATGAGGTGAGCAGCTCTCCTCCCCATGCCCTCTCATCAGGCTGCTCTGCTTCACCTAAAGCCTAGAAAGGATGGGCCAGCTCACCACAGGCTGGAATATCTGGAGCTTTGACCTCAAAAAAACTTTCTTTCCCTCAATTGATCCTTCTTTTGGACTTCTCTTGGACACCCAGCCTCAATCAACATTTATTTGGGCATATCTATTTCTGTCATCTCATGGCACATCCTGACTTGAGCTGATTATGCAAAGAGAAGTAAGAGAGCAGACTCAGAGAGATTTCAACATTTACAAAGAAATTGGTCAGCAAAGCTAGAGTAGAGATAGACTTTTAAAAATAGGTGATATGCCTAGCATGGTGGTGCATGCCTATAATCCTAGCACTTGGGAAGCTGAGGCAGGAGGATCAATGTGAGTTCAAGACCAGCCTGGGTTACAAAAGTAAGCTCAAGGCCAGCCTGGACTGCATAGTGAGATCCTGTCTCAGAAAGACAAAAAAACAAAAATAAAAAAATAAAAAAATAAAATATGTGATGATAGCAAGAGGATGGAAACCTTGAATGACCAATACAGGAAAGAAACAGAATGTATGAAAGCTAGCAAAACTGCTTGAATGAAACTGAAGACCAGCCGGGCGTGGTGGCGCACGCCTGTAATCCCAGCACTCGGGAGGCTGAGGCAGGAGGATTAGTGCGAGTTCGAGACCAGCCTGGGCTACAAAAGTGAGCTCAGGACCAGCCTCAACTGCGTAGCGAGACCCTGTCTCAAAAAGACAAAAAACTGAAGACCAATTTTCAGGCCTTCACAATATGATTTCAGCTAGCACTAAACAAAGGAAAAATCTCTTAAAATAACAAATGATCAGGAAATAACAACTCAATGAATGCAAGAAAAAATAATAAGAATAACTGGTGATAATTAAAAGGGAGAAGTTAAGACAAATCACATAAAAAATTATTTGCAAAAGTAATACCAGAAAATATCTCAAGCATGGTAAAAGAATATGACAAATAAGTGAAGCATACAGAGCTTCAGTTAGCCATAACTAAAAGAAATCTAAGGGCTGACCAAATAGCTCAGCAGACTAAAACACTGCTTAGGCAGAGTGCAGAGGCTAGGGTTTGATCCCTAGCACGCCATGCTGGCCCTGCCCCTGGGGTGTGATGAGAAGGCAATTGAGACTGGGTGTGGCGGCACACACCTGTAATCCTAGTGCTTGGGAGGTTTAAAACAAGAGAATCACTATAAGTCTGATCCCTGTAGTGAGTACCTGTGGAACTTGCAGACACTGTATCAAACACATTTTAAAAAATGAATTCTGGGGGCCCGGCAGGATGGCTCACTGGTCTAGAGCGCCTGCTTAGGAAAGCTTGGGCAGCTGCAGGGACCGCTGTTCAATCCTCAGCACCACATGCTGCACCGGCCCTGCCCTCAGGGCAGGCTGAGCCGGCCATAAAAATAAACAAACGAACAAAGGTTCTGAAACAAGAAAAAAAAAAAAAAAAATTAAATTTTAAAAAAATTTTAAAAATGAATTCTATGCTGAGACAAATTAATAGAGAAATAAGATACTACCATGACAAAGAACAGCTAAAGAAACTCATGACCACCAAACAACCCTACACAGAGTACTGAAAAATATTCTAGACAGAGCTGAAAATGACCACATATCCAAGAACAATAGCAGAAAGAAACCACCAAGTAGGGGAAGCTTGGGTGGCTTCAGGGACTGCGGTTCGATCCCCGGCACCACATGCTGCACCAGCCCTGCCCTCGGGGCGGGCTGAGCCGGCCATTAAAAAAAAAAAAAAAAATGAATGAATAAACAAATAAAGATTCTGAAATAAGAAAAAAATAAATAAATAAAATAAAAAATTCTTTTTAAAAAAAATCAAAGAAGCAGTAACACAATTGTAAGGGGGACACCTTAATACCCAATTGTCACAGATAGATAGATCAAGTAGACAAAAATAATAGAATTGAACCAAACCTGTGAAAAAAATGGACTTACTAGAGGTTTATAGAGTGTTCCGCCCATTAACATCAGAGTATATATTCTGCACAGATGCACATGAGACATTCTCTAAAATAGACCACAGACTAGCCCACTGAACATGCTGAAGTAAATGCAAAGGAACTGAAACTATTCTGTGCATATTGTCTGAGCATAGTGCAATGAAATCGAAAATAGCAAGTTAAACTGCAAAATCTCCAGAAACATGTGGAAATTGAACAACACCCTTCTGAATAACCAATGGATCACAGATAAAATTAAAGAACAAATAAGTATCTGCAATCCAATGAAAATGCAGGTAAACATACCAGAGCTTCTGGGACAAAATTAAATCAGTCCTAAGAGAGACATTTATAGTGGTGAATTCTCACAGCAGGAAAACAGAACCAGCTTGAATGAGCAACCAACCTAAAGCTGTACCTCAAGCTCCTCAAAAAAAAAAAAAAAAAAAAATCAATAGAAATTAGGACAATAGAATCTTTAAAAAATATAAATAATGAACAGATGAGTTGGTTCTTAGAAAAAATAAATAAAATTGATAAACACTTAACCAACCTTATTTTTTTTAAAAAAGGATACAGATAGGCGTGGTGGCACACACCAATAATCCCATCACTTGGGAGGCTGAGGCAGGAGGATTGGTGCAAGTTCAAGACCAGCCTGGTGGTCGAAAGTGCCTGCTTGGGAGAGCTTGGGCAGCTTCAGGGACCGCGGTTCGATCCCCGGCACCACATACTGCACCAGCCCTGTTCTTGGGGCGGGCTGAGCCGGCCATAAAAATGAGTGAATAAACAAACAAAGGCTCTGAAACAAGAAAATATAAATAAAAATTTTTTTAAAAAAAGACCAGCCTGGGCTACAAAAGTGAGCTCAAGGCCCACCTGAACTGCATAGTGAGACTCTGTCTCAAAAAGACGGGAAAAAAGATTCAAAATCATAAATTGAATGCAAAGGGTAACATTACTACAGATCCAGTGGAAAAAAAATTTTTTTTATTAAGAATTTCTTTTTTCTTGTTTCAGACCCTTGGTTTGTTTATTCACTCATTTTTATGGCTGGCTCAGCCCACCCTGATGGAAGGGCTAGTGCAGCATGTGGTGCTGGGGATCGAACCGCGGTCCCTGCAACCACCTAAGCTTCCCCAAGCAGGTGCTTCAGACCACTGAGCCATCCCACTGGGCCCGATCCAGTGGAAATTTAGAAGATCATCAATACCTACTTCAAAAATCTTTACTGTCACAAGCCGGGCGTGGTGGCGCATGCCTGTAATCCCAGCACTTGGGAAGCTGAGGCAGGAGGATTGGTGCAGTTCAAGACCAGCCTGGGCTACAAAAGTGAGCTCAAAGCCAGCCTGAACTGCATAGTGAGACCCTGTCTCAAAAAGACAAAAAAAAAGCTTTACTGTCATTGACTGGAAAACTCAAGAAATGGACAGATTCCTAAAAACAAAGGAATCACCAAAACAATCAAAAAGTATGGAAAATTTGAAATAAACTAGTATTAGTGGGGCCTGGCAGGATGGCTCAGTGATCTAAAGCGCCTGCTTGGGAAAGCTTGGGAAAGCATGGGCGACTTCAGGGACCACGATTCCATCCCCAGCACCACATGCTGCACCAGCCCTGTCCTCAGGGCAGGCTGAGCCGGCCATATGAATGAGTGAATAAACAAAGGTTCTGAAACAAGAAAAAAATAAATAAATAAAATAAAAAATTCTTTAAAAAAAAAAAAACTAGTATTAGTTAATGAAATTAAAAATATTAGCAAAAAAAAAAAATATATTAGCAAAACCTTAACAACAAAGAAAAGTCCAGGTCCTGATGGATTCACACTTGAATTCTATAAGAAATTTAAAAATTTAAGAGCAGTACTCCTCACTCTTTAATAAAGTTGAAAGGAAAGCAATTCAGCCTAACTCATTCCTAGAGGCAAATAGCACCCTGATACCAAAACTAAAGAAAGACCCAACCAATGAGATCAGACCAATGTCCCTAATGAACATAGATGCAAAAATCCTCAATAAAATATTTGCAAACAGACTACAGCAAATCATCAAGAATATTATACACTGTGAACAAGTGGGATTCATCCTAGAAATACAGGGATGGTTGAACATATACAAATAAGTAAATGTAATATACTGTATGAAAAGACAAAGACAAAAACCACATGATCATCTTAATAGATATGGACAAAGCTTCCAAAAAAGTCCAACATTTATTCACGATTTTAAAAATTCTACAGAAGGGCCAGCAAGATGGCTCAATGATCTAAAGAGCCTGCCTAGGCAAGCTTAGGCAACTGCAGGGACCATGGTTTGATCCCTGCCACCACATGCTGCACCAGCCCCACCCCCAGGGCAGGCTGAGCTGGCCATGATATTAAATAAATAAATAAACACCCAACAGAAAACCAAAATAGCTGGTCCTTCCTGAGTTCAAGTCCCAGTACCCCTGCCCCCCCCAAAAAAGGTCTTTACTTTAATCTGATAAAAGCCATCTATAACAAACTAACAGCAAATATCATACTTACTGGACAAAACCTGAAAGCTTTCAACCTAATACCAAGAACAAGCCAATGTGTCCTCTATCACCACTCCTATTTAGTCTAGTTCTGAATTAACCAGAGCAATAAGACAAGAGAGAGGAAAAAAAGGGAATAAGAATAAGAAAGGAAAAAAAAGAATAAGAAAGAAGAGGCTGGGAAGATAGCTCTGTGGCACAAGTGCCTGCCTGGCAAGTGCAAGGTCGTGAGTTTGAACCCCTGTCCCGCCAAAGGAAAAAAAAAAAGAATAAGAAAGGAAGAAGTTAGGGGCCCGGCAGGATGGCTCGGTGGTCTAAAGCGCCTTGGGAAAGCTTGGGTGGCTTCAGGGACCGCGGTTCAATCCTCGGCACCATATGCTGTGCCAGCCCTGCCCTTGGGGCGGGCTGAGCCGGCCATAAAAATGAGTGAATAAACAAAGGTTCTGAAACAAGAATAAATAAATAAATAAATAAATAAATAAATGGAAGAAGTTAAATTAGTGTTATGGCTTGTGTCTAGTTGTCCCCACAAAGCTTCATGCAGTCATGCAGCAGACTTCTAAAGTTTGTGATTAACTCATGATCCACTGCAATTATGGGTGTGAGTGCTGCTGGGATTATGGGTGTGGGTATTGCACCCACCCTGGAGTGGAGCTCCTGAATGTGATTAAAGGGAGACAGACTTACTCTCTATGGTCATTGTTGCTGCTACTTCTCAAATTTGCTCTTGCTCTCTGCTCTTTGTCGCCACCATGAACAGCTGCCTTCTGCTATGTGCCACTCTGCCTTGGAGCCAGCGGAGTATGGACAAAACCTCCAGTAACTGTGAGCTGAATAAACCTTTCCTTCCTTGGGCCCGGTAGGATGGCTCAGTGGTCTAAAGTGCCTGCTTAGGAAAGCTTAGGCAGCTTCAGGGACCACAGTTCGATCCCCGACACCACAGGCTGCACCAGTCCTGCCCTCAGGGCAGGCTGAGTCGGCCATAAAAATAAATAAATAAACAAACAAAAGTTCTGCAACAAGAAAAATAAAATAAAATAAAATAAAATAAAATAATTATTTAAATCTTTCCTTCCTTCCTTCCTTTGAGTGTCGGGTATTTGTCCCAGCAATGAGAGCAGTGTAACTGAGACAATTAGCATTATTTGCAAATGACATGGTATTCTATATAGAAGACCCCAAAACACCACTAAAAGACTTCTAAGTTTAATAACCAAATTCAATAGCATAGCTGGATATAAGTCAATACTCAATAATCAATCTCATTCCTGTACACAACAAACTCATTGAGAAGGGGCTGGGGTGATAGCTCCGAGGCACAAGTGCCTGCCTGACAAGTGCAAGGTTGTGAGTTTGAACCCCTGTCCCACAAAAAAAAAAAAAAAAAAACTCATTGAGAGAAAAATTAGGGAAACAAAACAATTCAAGATAAAATTCCAAAAAATGAAATACTTATGAATCAACCTAATAAAGGAAATAAAAGATCTATGCATTGAAAATATACAGATGTATTTATTTCTCTAAATATTTATATATTTATTTATTTTTTTAAAAAATTAACTAATTAATTTTTTTCTTGTTTCAGAACCTTTATTTGTTTATTCACTCATTTTTATGGCCGGCTCAGCCCGCCCCGAGGGCAGGGCTGGCGCAGCATGTGGTGCCAGGGATCGAACCGCGGTCCCTGAAGCCACCCAAGCTTTCCCAAGCAGGCGCTTTAGACCACTGAGCCATCCCGCTGGGTCCCAATATTTATATATTTAGATGAACACACATTTCTCAAATGAAATACAACTGTCCCTCAGACAGAAGACTTCTGAAAAAGAAGATCAAAAATGTATCAGAGCCAAGCGTGGTGGCTCACGCCTGTAATCCCAGCACTTGGGAGGCTGAGGCAGGAGGATCGTTGTAAGTTCGAGACCAGCCTGGGCTACAAAAGTGAGCTCAAAGCCAGCCTGAACTGCACAGTGAGACCCTGTCTCAAAAAAAAAAAAATGTATCAGAAGGGGGCTGGCGAGATAGCTCAGTGGTCTAAGGCGCCTGCTTAGGCACGCTCGTGCAACCACAGGGACCACAGTTCTATCCCCAGCACCACGTGTTGCTTGTTGCACCAGTCCCGCCCCCAGCGCAGCTGAGCCAGCCATAACGCAACATAAATAAGTAAATAAGTAAATAAATAAATCTTTAGAGCAGGGTATGGTGGCACACGCCTGTAATCCCAGCACTCGGGAGGCTGAGGCAGGAGGATTGA
>PVJA010046443.1:0-15106 GCA_004027025.1 Myocastor coypus
TAGGTCCCCTGTGGGACACAAGCAGAAGGCTGCTGTGCTCAGCTGGGCTGGTGAGGAGTTCTGGGACCTTCAGTGCTGGGACGTGGGCCTCACTCTGCACCATGAGGCCCACCCCTGCCATCTGCTCCCCAAGCAGACACAGGAAAGCCCTCTGTCACTCTCTTTCCATGAGGCTGGTGTGGGAGGTCAGGAACCATGAGCAGGCTGGGAAGCAGAGAGGACTTCATTTTGCAAGGCCTGGATGAAGGCGGACCTAAAGACCATCAGCTCAGAGCCCTGGGGGGCTTGGCCACTGGGTCCGGCCAGCCCGCATTCTAAGTGCCCACACCTGGAGGACAGTCACAAGCCTGTGCGATTTGACTGCTGGACCACTGAACAGATGGAGTTAAATCTGTGGCTGGGTGTGGCTGCTAGCCTTCCCAAAGACCACGGCCTTTTCTGTGCGCGCGTCGGTGAGCGGGCTTTACTGATCTGTGACAGCTGCAGGCGGAGAGCCCAACTTGAAAATCTCCCTGAGACTCACACCCGAGGCCGTCAGGACAGGGCTGCCCCAGCCCCAGCCCAGGGAAGGGTGAGAAGAGCAGGGTCCGTCGTGTCACTCCCAGGGGACTGCCAAGGGCCGTGGCTGGCAACAGAGCGCACCAGAAAGCGGTGCTCCATGGGGACTTCCGTTTCCTCACAAGAGAAAGGTTGGGACAGCGGAAGTGTGTGGCAGAAGGCAGGCTCTCCACAGCCAGAGCAGCAGCGGGGTGGCACAAGTGACTGGGCTGGGCCGTGAGTTCAGTTCCTGGTTATCTCTGCTCTTGAAAGAATGAGGAGAGACTGGAGAGGGCTTGGAGGAAGACACTAAGAATCAGTCATGCGTGACAGAACAAGAGCAAATAAGGTTAAGCTAAAGGCACAAGTGTTTTGCTCCACACAGCACAGAGGAAGGGTCATAAGTGCAAACTGAACATTTGAGGTGAACTGTAGGAACGCATTGGCCAGCCTTTCCACTTATTAATGCTCTACCACCTGAATGTGCGTAAGGGTGCTCTAAGGCTTTCCTGGCTGACCCTGCTGAATATGAGGAGGTTCCTTCGTGGTAGGACATGGCTTCTGAAGAACGCCGAATCCCCAGCGCTCCTGAGCATGTGGTAGAACAGGACTCAGAGGAGGCAAGATGCTGAGGGGCCCACCAGCCCCTCACAGACCTCACAGACGCCAAGGGTGTGGGTCGCTGGTGGTGGGGGAGGCGGGGGGGGGGGAATCTGAGATGTGCAGGAGCTCCGCCTGCCTTCAGGAAGGGGTGGGCTTGCGAAGGGCTCCTCCTGTGGCTTGCACCCATTTGTAAAGGTTGCTCACGGTGGGGAGGACTGGCTCTGCACTGAGTTGGTGGGTCTGCAGCAGGGTCGAGGCACCGCTGTCACCAGTGTGCGCTTCCCCCTCAACTGTGAAGAGACAGTCTCTCACAACCAGTGTGTGTGGAGCGCAGAGTGTGAGTGCGTGGCAGAGTGAGAAATAGGCAGGGGCAGGGAAGAGAAACAGGGCAGATGACCTCACAGCAGGAGTGCAGAGACTCAGACACAGGAAGTGGGTGGGACACAAAGGGTCCGGCTGGCTGCAGGGGCCACCGCACCTCTGTTCCCACAAGTATGGTTCCTGCCTCAGTCCCTCCAATGTGACTCTCTGAACAGGAAGTCAAGGCACTGTTCGTTCTCTGCTCTACAGACCCCGGGGAGCTTGCAATATTGAAATAATATTGCCCTACCAATCCCTCAGAATGGCTCCCTTTCTAAAGATTCACTGTGTAAGATTTGGGGGCTCTGTTCCACTTCTTGATCCCCAATGTGTGAGTGCAAGAAATACGTTGATGTCAAGAAACCCAGGAATTCGCCACGGTAGCAGAGGGCCCAGGGTTTGGTGAGGCACCAGCAGACACGACCAACGCCCGGGCAGTTTCCAGCGTCTACTTCCAGGCCAGCACTGTGACTCAGCAGGAGTCATTTTTAGAAGAAGTGGGACTTGGGTTGGTTTTATTGTCTCTTTTGAAAGCATATTTTTGACTCTCAGGGGCCAAATGAACATTTCCTGAGAGGGGAGGAGCGTTATCAGTTACATCAGTATAGTGAAGTTCTGATTCATGCCGCTTCGGTGGCCATGAAAGTTATGAGTATACAGAAGAGAGATGGAATAAAGTTTAGGTCTATATTAATCCCGGGAAAGGATCTGCCAGACAAATTAATATTATGAGTAATATTAGAGACAGCTTACATACCTTAAGAACAAACTGTCCTCAGCCACCACCAAATATGTCAAATTTGTTGGTAAACAATCACGGGTTTATTACGCATGATTCCTATCTCTTTATTGAAGCAGTTTATCTAAAATAATGGAGCACTTGAAAACCCTCCCAAGTATGGCACATGCTTGGATACAGCGAAAAAGTGCACCTTTCACTGGGCTCCACGTCCATTTCATTGATGTTAGCTTTCCTTAGGTGTGATCTGGGGTCGTGGAGAATCTACCACGAGCACGTCAAGACCCTCCTGTGATACAGGACACCTGGTCATTTCAGTAGGTGACACAGGCAGAACATCCCACCAGAACATGCGCCCCCTACACACACACACACACACACACACACACACACGCACGCACCGGCAATATCTGTCTCCTTTGCGGAGGGCTTAGACTCCTGAGCGATCGCAGGCACCTGGATCTTTCTACCCTCTGTTTTCTTTAGGTATTGAAAGACTGTTCCCTGTCCCTATTCAGGATTTCTGTGAAGAATTTCCACAATGCTGGGGGTCTCCCCTTACTTTGAGGTTCCCATGGGCTTAGCCTCTGGGAGGCAAAGAAGATTCTAGAAGCTGATGCCTTGAACCCATCTTCCCTGGCTGGTGGGAGCCCTGTCCCTGGAGAAACAGCAGCTTAGCATTAGGAGCACTGGCATGGTGTGCACCCAGAGGACACCACCTGCCCCTGGCTCTGCAGGCTAGAGATGGACCCTGGCAATGCTGGGACATGGCCCACTTCAGGAGTTGGCCCAGCTCAGATTTCAGTTTTCTCAGAATTCATGTTTCTTTTGATGCAGACATTTGCTTTGTGTGCCACGTTTTATTTGGATTGTGTTAAAAAAAATATATGCTAGATGTTAAATCTCTACATTTCACTTTAGTGAGGGACACACTGCCACCAGACAACCTCGAAACGCTCCACTCTGCAGTCAGACGCTGTACCACTGAGCAACGCCCCCCCTGCCAAATACTCTCCTCTGAATATACCTCACTTATTTTGCCATTTTCGGAAGCAGCTATGGACATACTCTTTCATGTATTCTTGTCCAGAATCCACTTAGATGTTTAGCTTCCAGGATCATTTTGACCCTGGGGAAGAGCCAGAGGTCACACGGAGCCTGGGCTGGGAAACAAGGTACGGAGGACAAAACCGTGTTTCTATGCGTCTACCTTTCGATTGGATGTCAGTCAGCAGTGGCACTTATGTCACCGTGGGTGACGCCTCATGATGGGGGTGGGGGACTTCTGGAATTGCTTTAAGAAGGGAAAAAAGAATGAGGGAAAGGGTCAGCATGGGGTGTGTACATGGACTGACACCCCAAGATGATATGCTTATTACGTGTCACAACAGGTGCTAAACACTTTTTTAAGAGAGTGACAAGAATGATCAGATAGGAAGGTGTGCTTGAGGCTAGAGGGACCGTGTTGAGGAGGCTTAGTGGCAATGTGTCCTTCATTGTGACGTCTTCATTGAGACCAGCACCATGTTTTGATCACCCCTCATGGATAGTACGCACTCAAATCTAGCAGTGAGTACCCAGCCCCACGGCTGCCTCTGGCCTCGTGAGCTGCGCCCTGCAAAGTCTGATTTTTCTTGGTGGCTTTGCCGAGACAGACAATGTGTTCCGCAGCCCAAGCAGCTGAGGCAGCCCAAGCAGCTGAGGCGGCCCAAGGAGCTGAGGCGGCCCAAGCGCTGAGGCGGCCCAAGCAGTCCATGCCACCTGCCTGCTCTTCTTACACTGCTGCACCCGTGGCCTGCGCTGCTCCAGGGAGCCTCACAGAGCAGACAGGTGGAGGAGCTCAGAGTAGCCTTGGCCTGCCAGGATGTGGGCCTCTGAGGAGGTGATGAGCTCTGGCAACAGCCAGTCTGGGCCGCCGGGACTCTGGAGTGCTGTTCTCCATCCGGCTTCCCTTGGGCCGTGCACCAAGTTGGGTGCTTCCTGTGGAGAGAGCTCACCCGGAACCCAAGCGGCCCCATCAGAGGCAAGGCCTGCGCATGCGACAGTCGCATCCTCCCTGGAGAGAAGAATATTCCAGGCACTGGCTACAAGACCCTCAGGTCAGACAGTGGGTTCTTTTCTCCATCACAGAGACTCCGGCACACTGCAGTCCCAGGTGCCCTATACCTCAGCGTGCACCCCAGAGCTGGGTGTGCCCCTGACTCTGTGTGCACGTGCTTGGCACACTTATGTCTGTGTCCGTGTGTGGAGCCGCTTCCTGTGTGTGCAGCTGGAGGCAGGGAGGAGGCTGAGCAGCCTGGGCCCGATTCTCCCGGGGCCTTCTGGAGGCCTGTTCAGACGACAGGAGCTCACCCAGGAAGCGCAGGCCATGGCTGCACTCACATATCTGCCTGCTAAGCATCCAGAGCTGACAGCTCCCGGGGAGCACGGCACCAGCACTGTGGGCTTGGCTCGGCCACCGGGAGTCTGCAGGCCATCAAAGGCAGCATTCGGGGCTGGAGAAGGCTGTGCATCCTGCTTGCTAATCCCGCAGAAGGTCAGTCACTCAGGACTAGCAGTTACGATTTACGGGTGCACATGTGCCCCGTGCACGGCCTCTTAGCACACCTGGCACCCACAAGTGTGTCTGAGGCCAGCAGCAGGAACATCGCCGAGCAGCCCTGTGGCTGAGTCCACCGTCGGCGCCAGCATCTCAGGCCATGACTGAAGACCTTTGTCTGCACCTACGTGAGGTGGCGTTGGGCTCCAATACAGCTCTGGAGTCCACGACCCTGCCTAGTTCCAGGGAGCTCCGGAGCACTCCAAGCTCATCCCAGAGCCACGGCCTGCGGGCCACCTCTGCCAGGAGGCTCAGGCCACCAGGGCTGTGTCTGCTCAGGTTTTCAGTTCAGGTAACTTCCAAGGAAGAGCTCCTTATTTACTCTGCCACAGAGGAGTGAGCGCTCTAGGCCCTGAGCCTGAGAGGGGTGGGCAGTTGGCAAAAAGCAGCCTGAGAAAAGCAGGGACAGAAAAGTGGGGTGAAGTTGCGGCCCCATTTCCTGCCCCTCGGCATGTCAAAGCTGGGGTTGCTGCGGGCCCAGTATGCACGCAGGCCGCCTGCCTCTGCCTCCCAGACAGCTGGTCGGCCCAGTGCTGGGGTGCTGCTCAGGTGCGCAAGGGAGCATGCACGTAAGCTGTGCGCCCCTGTGTCCTCCCTTCCTACTGCCTCAGGTGGCATTTGGTCTCCTGACTCATGCCCACGCCATATTCCAAACTGTGGCTTCTGACAGCTCTTCCTGGTGGCTGGAGCAGTTCCGTGCCTGCCTCTGTCCTTGCCCAATGTGCTGGGCAATAACCAAATTTTACTGCCTGCCCAACTTTTTATTCTGTATTTTTTTTTTTCAGTACCAGGGATTGAACTCAGGACCCTACACTTGCCAGGCAAGCGATTGCTCCATTGAGCTATCTCCCCGCCCATATTCTGCATTTTTTCTACATACAAATTTCCTTCCCGTTTTACAAAATTCCTTGTCATTATGACAGGGTGGACAGAGAACGCAGCCTGGAATAGTGTTCAAGCCCCTTGTGGCACGGAGCAGATGGTGCAGGCACAGATCCATGCGTCCCAGCTGAGCCTGCCCCGCCACACTGTCTGCGGCACCCAGAACCAGGGCCCCGTTGCGCCGCAGAGGGAGTGACGACATCGCAGCTCACAGGCGGGGAGCACAGGTCTGCCCAGAGGCCATTGCTGTGCCACTGCCTGGGGGCAGAGCACTGACGGAGAACCTCGTGCTTTCATGCCAGCACTCCTGACAACCACGGAACCCACGGGTTCTGGTGGCTCCTCGGGGTGCCCGCCCAGGGGAGGGGTCAGGCTGAGGATCGCTGGCCTCTGCCCTCACGGGGCTGCTCTGCCACCACATTGGTGCACTGTGGCAGTCACTCTCTGGCAGGGTCCTCCGACCAGGGCAGCACAGCGCTGCCGGCAGAAGGCTCCACTGCGCTAGAGGTGGTGTGGCGGTGTGTCACACCTCAGCCCCTTTCTGCGAGGGGACGTAGGGCCTGCTCCTGAGGTAACATCGAGTTTCCTCTGGGGCAAAAAGTGATCCATCCGGCAGCTGCTGCTCAAATAAAACTCTAGGGTTTTAGAAAATACTTCTTTTATAAGTGAATGTAACCCTAAAAACTGCCAATAAACACCAAAGCATTATGGGAAAGCGTTTCGTTCTAGAGCAGGCATGGACTCCTGTTTCTCTGTATCAGCAACCGTTTGGGGCAGCCTGTTTAGCCGAGACTCGGAACAGCTCCATGGGAGATCCATAGGAGAGACTAAACAGGCGTGGAGCTCTTAGGAACACGCAAACCATGCAATCCAGAGAAACAGGCTGAGTTCAAAAACGTGAAGCCAGCAGCGTCTTGCCAACACACCTCCCACACAGGCTTGCGCGTGTTGCTTTACGCACGTCCGCTCTTCTTCCTCCATCTGCTCACACAGGTTTCCTTCCGGTCACTGTCCTGCGAGCAGAGCCCTCCGAGGGTGACGTGTGCGGTGCCTTCGGCCCTGCAGCGCTGCCCCACCTGCCCTCTTCCTCAAGGCCCCGTTTGGTTCCTACAAGGCCGTCTAGCCGAGCGTCGTGCCGGCCCCGGGCCTCCTCCAGCCCGCTGGCTTCTGCAGGTCACTCTTGGAGCTCACCGCCCCATCCTCTTCTGCCAAGGAATGAGGGTGGACAGATACCGGCTCACTCCAAGCGCACGGTGGGTCGGCAGAGGCCGGGCCAAGCCCTGAGCAGAGCTGCTGTCCTCGCCCACCCGTGGGCGGTGGTGAGGAGGGCAGACTGCGCCTCCTGACCTCTTTTCCAGGATGTCCGTGGTTCCCTGGCCCTGTCTGCCATCTGATCTTGGGCTTGCAGGCACGCATCCTACCACACTCTTCCCTGTGCGTGTGCGCCCTCCGAGGTCACCAGGGTGCGGCTGTCCTCTCTCCGAGCTCCAGCACTAAGAATGGATTTCTCGCTCTCTGCATGCCTCCCACTGCTCTGTGGCATCGCCACTCTTCCCTCTTGATTCTTCTGTACTGGCAGGAGCCACGGTGAGGACAGTGCCGCGGCCGAGTGCCCTCGCTCTCCTCTGATGGCTCCGCTGCTCCCGAGTAGCTCTGGGCTCCCATGCGTGACCTCTGCCGGAGACAGGGTGATGCACAGTCCGCTACGGCCAAGCTCTGGGTTCCTACAAGTTACACAGTTTCTCTGTTGTCTCCGGAGAATTTTCAGTTTGGCGAAGATGAAGAGATTCTAATCATGAGCCAGAGTTTCTCAATGAAGAAATCCTTAAAGCCATGTCCCACTCGGTATGTTAAGGACACATGCTCAGAGTCCCCGGGGGACTCTGGAGGTGTCAGGAGCTGAAGCTCACGGCGGACTCTCCTCAAGCAGGCACTGCTAGGGGTGGTGGATGCTGGACGCGGCAAGGGCTCCCGGGAGTGGCTCTAGGGCGGGGTTCCCATACTTGTTCCAGTGAGGGACAAGCTCAAGAGGCTGGGGCGACGGTTTCCTTCAGTAGCCCTCAGTCTTAGAGACATGGAAGGTAGGGAAAAAGCCAAATGCAAAGCTTTCTAGAAAAATTATCCCACATGGCTCAGAGCTGTGTGTGTGAGGTCCACCGTGCTATGCCGTGGCCGCTGGTGTCAGAGATGGATGGAACGGGGAGGGTTCAGGCCAGTGAGCGCTCTCAGACTCTGAGAAAATGAGCTTTGAGACAGTCTGGTAACAATGATGTGATGGTTTATGTCTAGTTGTCCCCCCAAAGCCTCATGCAGTCATTGGGCAGGGACTTCTATAGATTGAGACTTGACTCCTGAGTCCCTGGGATGATGTGATTTAGTACTGATCTAGAGTTTGAGACTTGATCCATGATCCCTGGGATGATGTGTTTTAATACTGATAGGATTATCGGTCTGAGTACGGCTAGGGCTATGGGTGTGGTCTAGGGTGGATATCCTAAGGCAGAAAGAGCCTAATAGGAATATAAAGAGCGACAGGGAGACAGACTTAAGCTGTTGCTCTGCTGCCCTGGTTGTTCTGTTGCCTCTGTGGCCATATTGTTCCTGTCCCGCCGCCATGAACTGCTGCTGTCTGCCATGCGCCACTCAGCCTTAGAGCTGGCCAAGTATGGACTGAAACCTCCAGTAACTGTGAGCTAAGGAAACCTTTCCTTCCTTCATTCTGAGTGTTGGGTATTTGTCCCAGCAATGAGTAAAAAGTAACTAAGGCACATGGAAAGCAAATGGCGCTCCAGGTGGGAGAGACATTTTGAGCTGCAAAGCAGAGACAGAAGAAAGGATTTGCAGTTAATAAAACGAAGAGATGTGGCAGAGAAGTTTTTATTCAAGGACTGCAGAAGTCAGCGTGGGTCCTTCGCTTCCGCTTTCTGCTCCGCTGCACTCCGCATATCCTTACGGAGGTTAGGATCGGATCGCACGCCTGGGGAGCAAGGAGAGGTCCATGTTCTTCTCTGTGTGGTCTGCCCTGTAACTGAGCTCCACCAAAGAGCTGGTATCTGCTCAACTAGACTCACAATGGGCTGCAGGTTGAGTGGCCGGAGCCCCGAGGGAGGACTGACCCTGAGGGAGGACTAAGCCCTAAGGACTGAGCCCTGAGGGAGGACTGAGCCCCAAGGGAGGATTGAGCCCTAAGGACTGAGCCCCGAGGAAGGACTGACCTTGAGGGAGGACTGAGCCCCGAGGGAGGACTGAGCCCTGAGGGAGGACTGAGCCCCGAGGGAGGACTGAGCCCTGAGGGAGGACTGAGCCCCGAGGGAGGACTCAGCCCTGAGGGAGGACTCAGCCCTGAGGAAGGACTGAGCTGCCATTGCTCTGGGACCAGAGGATCCTCCGGCCCAGGAGCCGCTAGAGAACAGTGCTTATCTGCGATGCACCTCTCCCTGCCCTCAACCTTGTTAGATGGAGGACTTGTGAATATGACTAGAACGGTGATCCCCAAAGCAGAGATCATCTTGAGTTTTACGCGGTGGAGTCTTTCTAACGCCTCCTTGGTGGATGATGGGTCACTTGGCTCGTAGTTTCCAGGGTAACCCTGAGTGGTGTCCGTGTGCGCCCTCCCACCCAGATGCCAGTGCCTCCTTGTCTAGGTGCTTTTCTGAATGCTGACATCCATTCACACAGACCAGATCTCTCAAAGTGTTCTTGTGCCGGGGTAAAAAAAATACTTTGCTATTGCTGACAGTCTTTGTAAGGTAACTATTATTACAAGTTCCAAAGCAGAAAGCAAATGTGGAAATAACTGTTTGTCAGTAAGGAGGGGCTTCTGCTCAGTGTGCTTGATGCGACTACCTGGCTCCGTCTTTCACCGGAAGTAAGTGGGCCTCAGCTGGTTCCGGCACCACAGTTAGATGTGGGTGACTCAGCAGCAGGACTGCCTCTTCTTGTGACAGCCGGTGGCGGCTGAACCTTCCACCCACCAGGATCTTCTGAATCATGACTTAAAAATATTAGGCTGTTTGCCCTGTGACAAAGTTTCACTTTTGTTCTCCTTCCAATCTTTCTTTGAATACAAGAGTGCCTCTCATCACCTTTGTCGTGGGTTTCTGAGGAGGAGGAGCCTCAGAAGGACCCTGCAGCTCATGCTCAGGTAGTTGAGACACCGACACAGGCTCATAATCAGGTCTCTTTCTCTGAAGCTCCTAATCAGGTGGAAACGCCCAAGCGCTGGTTCCCTAGCAGGTGGCCGAGGCGACCCTGTGGGGCCCACTGGTGGCCTGGATCTGTAGCTGGAGAAGTTCCCACCTAACCTTGACGTTCGTGGGGAGTGCCCAGAGTCCACGGCCTCCAGGGCCAGCCCTGAAGCCTGTTCTGCTCTTTAGCCTGTGGAGAATCCCACCCTGCCCCTCTCTGAGGACAAAACACTGGACTGCGTGCCTTACGTTCAAGTAGTCATGGAGCTTCAAGAAGTAACAGGTACATGAAAATCTGTGAATAGGAGACAACTTTGGAACCCAGTTAGACAGGTTCCCTCCCCAGAGATTTGCATTCCTGTTTCCTCCATTTATTAACTAAGCCCAGGAGACAAATCCCAGCAGCTCTGGAGCTGCCAGTGCTAAGAGGAAGGGGGAACCCCAGGCAGTTGAGGACAGTGGTCTGTGAGGACAGTTCTCTAGTAACTACCACCCAGTGGTGTGGGCTCGAGGCTTCGGACACTGCACCCCCATGAATATGCAATTTGTATCCAAGCGAGAAAGGTAGAAAACAAAATGTGATCACTCATGGATCACTGACGAATGCCCTGGTAAGACGGTGCAGTGGCTGTCATAGTATAGGGCGTGGCCACCTGCCAGGAGACAGGACTGGACGTGAGACCTTCCTTGAACCTGGGGAATCCTGAGAGGAGAGCTGGAGGAGCCAACTCAGACAAGGGCTCAGAGCGGAGCTTCGCCACTTTCTGCTTTGGCGGAGTGGGACGTTGAGGGTGGTGGTTGGGGTCACAGGCTTCAAGGACTTCTGGAGTTAGTCCTGTCACTTAATCTACTGTGTCACCCTCTGAGCTCAGTTCACCTGGGAGTGGAGAGCAACACCAATTTCTAACTCCCCACATTAGTCCGGCCCTGGCATAGGGCTCTGGGCATGGCCTGTGGCACACCAAGTGCCCAAGGACACTGAAGCCCATCTTAGCCCAAGGATGGGAGGACAGGTTGGCCTCAGAGAGCCTGTCCCTTCCTACTCAGGGCACAGCTGTCATGGGGGCTGGGCATACTGAGCCTGCACTATAGAGGGCCACTGCATCAGCTGTTCAGAATGCACAGCTCTGGAGAGAAAGCCTGAACCAGGCAGCCCAAGCCTTCTGCCTAGGGGCAGGCTTTCCACGCTTGTGCTGCAAGATCCAGGAGGGACATCTGAGCACAGCGGCTACGTTGGAAGCTTCCCGTAGGGCCATGGAGCTGACATGCTGTGTGGATGCTTCACAGCACGCCGTGCGGCTTCTGCCGCCTCCTGGCTCTGCTTGCGTTGTGGGGAGAGCTGGGCTCTTCCCAGCCGCGTCTGGCGCCTCTGCCTCCCTGATGAGAGTGGCTGTTTGTCAGTCTCCAGGCGACATCTTCACAGATGTTAGTGTGGTTGTAGAAAGCAGAGCACCTTGTGTGTGGCTCGGGGTGCCGGTTACCTTCAGATGAGGGCCTTTAGATGCTCACTTGAGGGAGGGGTGGCCCCAAGCCCTCCACTGGGGGTGCCTAGAGGTTGTTACTGATACCAGCACCAGGCTGGGATAAGGTCTTGTGGGAGAGGACGTCTCCCCTGACTTTGGCCCATGCTCTGGGTGGTGCATGATTGAAAGGGCAGGTGAAGGGCGCTCACAAGACGTTCCCGACGCTGCCATGTACTGGCCTCCTGGAGAGGCTCACCGTGCAGCAAGGGCGATGTTGATACTGAGTGTTAGGAGGAACCAAGCAAATACTTATTCTTATGTACATCGCAGCATGCTGGGGAATAAAAGAGTCTGCCCATTGCGCTGGGGGTGGCTTTGGGGTCCCCCAGGCGAGAGCCAACCCACCCTGCTGGCATCTTGAGCTCTTACACCTTTCTGTACATCACTTTGTGAGTTGGAAAACACTTTGTTTTGGAGGCAAATACATTATAATTTTCCATTCTAAAGACGGGCTTTGAAAAGCACAAATATTGGCCAACAGCCTGTTTCTTGGTTTAAGAAACACTTTTGTCAGTGAGATTTAGGTCAGAATTTGATGGTCAGTCATTCCAGGAAACTTCTAAACATCCACACATTGTGGGCCGGAATGTGTCTGGCCTCCAAGTGGGCAGACCATTGGTCACAAGACTGAGCTTCTGCAGAAGCGTAGAGGAGGGTAGTAGGTGGGTGTCCGGGTGTAGGGAAGCGGGTTTCAGCCTGAGGGCGACATCAGGGTCCCGAGCAGCTTTGCACTGGGAGATCCTCACTAGGATCTTCCACAGAGGACATAGTTCAGGGTCTCCAGCATAGGTAGCCATGCTCCCCAGTCCTCGGTGACACTAGTAGACCCTCGTGGCAGCTGAGGGCATCATGCCCTGACATGAACCACCCAGACCTGCTCTGGGTCCATCAGGATTGGGCCGACAGGTCACAGGTGGCCTGTCCCTGAATTTTGCCACCTCTTTTGTGGCCCACTGGCTGTGAAGGCTGACAGGACCTCAGCTTCATGAGGAACTGATGTTTCAGATAACTTCACGAATGTTCCCAGAGACAGCTCGGGAGCTGGCAAGCACCAAAGTTCCCTCTACAGCCCAAGGGGCAGAGAGTGGTAGAGGCCAAGGCTGTCCTTGAACTAATGCCATCGTGGCCACATCTGCCACTGCAGGCAGAGACCAACAACAGGAAGCTGCTGCTTCCTGGCTCAGTGGCTTGGCCTCCTGGAAGAAGCAAGGCTGGGTCTGGTGGCCCTGGTTGCCTTTACGAGTCATCCTCTGACCTACACCAGCCTCAGCGGGTAGATTTGGCTCTGTGTCTGTGTGTCTACTGTGGGTCTACAGGGACCAAGCAGTCTGACCTCCAGGTGCCAAGACCACAGGAAATGCTGTTTCCCTGCTGTGGTCTTCTGGACAAGGAGCCAGGCTGGGCGCAAGTCTAGCACTGTATTTTCAAAGCCAGTGAGTTGGAGATGAGACTGGTTCTCTGTGCCCGAGGCAGCAGGGCAGGCACTGAGATGGACATCCTGGGTGCAGATGGGTGTGGTCCAGGCAGAAACCTGCAGGATAACTGCCACCACCATGGACTGTGTGTCCACTGTCTGTGGGAGATGGCCACCCCAGCTCTGTGGCCAGGCCACCAGCTGCAGACCTGGGATTCCTGTCACCTTGTCCTGCACTGGTGGTGAGGGTTAGTTCCTTCTGTGGAAACACACCTCTGTGTCACTACATGGAGGAGCGCCGGGGTGTGGGCACTGCACTGCTTACAGCTGCAGACCCTGGCAGGCTCTTGCCTGCAGGTCCTAGGTTTGGGACCTCTTACGGGGTCTGCTCACCTGATCCAGCCCCTCAGCCAAGCATAACAGGAGACACCACTGTCATGACCTTGATTTTTTTTTAAAAATCTGTTCCTTCCAAACCCTCTGCCCAGCCCATCTGCTCTTACCATTCACCCTTGGTAGCAGCCTGTCCTCTCCTTGACACCCTGGGGCCCCATGGTGGCTGTCTGTGGAGACCCATGCTGTGGACAGCTTTCTTGGATGCTGAGAAGAAGCTCATGCATCCTGCCTGTGCATCTGCCTACCCAGGCAGCCAGGCCTGACTCAAGTGGCCACAGGACCTCACAGTCAGCAGGTCATGGGAGTGATTAGGGAGCCACAGCTTTAGTCTGGAGAAAAGGTGATGTTTTCTTTGAGGGGCTTTATAAAGGACTTCTTTTGACCGAGGTAAAAATTTTAAACACAGCTGCTACATTTTAAACATGGCTGTCTTTTGACCATGGTGGTCACTGCTGAGAACCTGTTGCCCACCACGTCCACATTCGCAGGCTGGACACCGAGTAGATATGTTTTCCCTCAGGCAAGAAAAGTAACCATGCTTCATTGCAGTCCTGAGTTCTCCCCCCCCCCCCAGGAAAGGCAGGACACCCAGAGCTGCTGGCCGGTGGTGCAGGCAAGGAGCGAAGAGGAGGGTGAGACTCAGAGGGTGGTGGCAGAACTAGTGCTCAGGGCTGCAGAGGAGGAGGCCCTCGAGGAAGCACCAGGAGCTTCCGTCAGGAGGGGCTAAGTGGGGGTACTAAGTGGGGGTTGAGCACTCAATGTCCTTGAGGGGGGCCTGTACTTCGCTGGGCCTGGACGTCCTCCCCCTACTATGGGGCACTAGCAAAACGTGGAGTGTTTTATTCTTACCTGTTCTGTTGCCATTCAAAGACAGGAGCCTAACATTTAGGCAGAGGGCTGAGAGATTGTGAGAAGGTGTCTGAAGAGGATTCCTGTAGGGTTTAGCGCATATGCACACTTGCTCCAGGTGGAGCTGGCTTCGTTTACAAATCTGGATGTAAAACACATACAAATTTTAATAAAGCCCTGTAATCCCAGCACTCAGGAGGCTGAGGCAGGAGGATCGGTGTGAGTTCGAAACCAGCCTGGGCTACAAAAGTGAGCTCAAGGCCAGCCTGAACTGCATAGCGAGACCCTGTCTCAAAAAGACAAAAAAAAAAAAAAAAAAAAAAAAAACACAACAACAAAAAAAACCAATTTTAATAAAGCCGATCACAGGGTGCTTAGGGTTGATCCCTAGAAAACCTGTGAGGCTCAGAAGTGCTCAGAGCAGAGCACGCTTGCTCTAGGTTCAGGAATACTTGCGTATCGCTCATCAGATGGCCATTTCAGCCTCCGTATTTTCTCGAAACGATTACAACACGACGTTGAAGTCACTTCCGGTTGCCCTCAGACCCAGAGCTCCTGTGAGGCCCACCTCTACCCTTGCTGCTGTCCCTGCCTCAGCTCTGACCTACGCAGGGAAAGGCATTCGTACCCAGAGCCATTCTTTATCAAGCCTTAAAGGGTCCTTTGCATTGACAACTGATTAAAACTAGGGGTGGATCTCAACACGCAGAAATGCTGGCAGCTGTCTGGCCTGGGTTCATTTCCGCCGCGAGGCTGGCCAGAGCCTGTCAGACACAGAAACGACTCACGGGCATAGGAAACTGTTTTCTTTTCTTTTCTTTTTTTATTTAATATTTTTATTGTATAAATTTAACAATGGTTATATTACATATTTTCATCATCAGATCAGTTTAGATTAATACATATAGGTATATAAGATTGATCAAACAATTAAACATTCACACATTCAATCAACATTACTTTTTTTTTTCTTTTCCCCTTTCTTATTTTAAAAGTTGACACATTGCATATTGTCCT
>PVJA010046444.1:0-15114 GCA_004027025.1 Myocastor coypus
TCATCGGATCAGTTTAGATTAATACATATAGGTATATAAGATTGATCAAACAACTAAACATTAACCTTTCTAAATCCACATTACTTTTTTTTTTTTCTTTTCCCCCTTTTTTTCTTTGAAAGTTGACATATTACATATTGTCCTCACAATCATTCTATAGAGTGCAGTGTGTGGGCATGACCCACCTCCCTATTAATGTCTTTTTTTTTTTTTTTGTGGGACCAGGGTTCGAACTCACAACCTTGCACTTGCCCAGCAGGCACTTGTGCCTCGGAGCTATCTCCCCAGCCCCGAGGCTGTTTTTATTGTTAAGGGGAGGTTTGTTTTTGTTTTTGGTGCCAAGAACCGACCTCAAGGATTCAAGCTTACTAGGCAAGGTTTCCATTGCTGAGCCAAATCCCCAGCCCCTGTTTTTACTTTTGACTCCTGTCAACATGAATCAATTGCTGTAGCTATAATTTTTAGGTAAATGATGCATCACAATGGGAAAGACCTGTGAGGTTTCTAAATAGAAAAAGATGCGTAGAGGCAGTGCCTCTTTTTAGGCATGGATCCATTTACTAATAGGTTTGTAAACTAAATAATTGAATTGCTTTCCTTTAAGCTGCCTTTACCAAAGAAATTCATCTAATTCAAATTCAATAAATCAACTTTTGATGAAAAGATTATCAATGAGCAAAAAAAGCTTTCAAGGGTAAAAACAACATATCAATTTGTTTGGATTCAATTCCATTAGTTTTTCTGATCATTCGTGACACACAGCCACAATTCAAGACACTACAAAGCCAGAGACAACCCAGAGGGCCCAGTCCTCAGGAGCCTGTGCCTTCTTCCCAGATGGCTAGTGAAGAAGTCTTCTGGCATAATAAGAAGATCATGGGGCTAGAAGCAGCAGCTGGGCCTACAGCCCTGTAGTCCCCTACTGCTGATGGCTGATTGGGCAAGATCTTGTCCTCAGAAAGCTACTCATTGGTTCTCTGTGGTCTGCAGATGATGTTTGAGGACAAAGATCTTGTCTTCAATGGATTTTTTTTATCTCTACCAAAAATATAAGACTCAATTTATCTCTTTAGAGAAGAGGAAGGAAGGAAGAGAGAAAAGAATAAAGGAAGAGGGTGTGTTAGTCAGCTCTGCCATCACTGGGACAGAGTACTGGATACTCACAGTTTAAAGAAAAAGAAGTTTAATTTGTCTCACATTTCAGGGAACTCGGTACATGGTTGGTGGCTTCATGCAGAATGGCATGGTAGAAGGACACGACAGCATACAGCAGCTCAACCCCTGGTAAGCAGAGAGAAAAGCAGAGCTGGGGATAAGAATACACACTTCACTGTGACCCACCTCCAACCAGACCCTGTCTTCTAGAAGGATGTCTGGCCATCAATTCATAGCTGGAGCCACCAGTGAGTATACAGCCCACATAGTGCCATCACTTTTCTAAGCCTCACTTCTGAATCCTTGAGACTTTTGGGGGACATTTGAGGTCTGAATCAGAACAGAAGGAATATGTTATAGGTTGAACTATGTCCTTCAAAATTCTTATGTTGAAGTGTTAGCCCCTAGGACCTGAGGATGTGGAGATGGGAGTCTTTTAAAAGTAGTAAAGTTTGGGGCTGGGGAAATAGCTCAGCAGTCCAAGCACCTGCCTGGCATGTGCCAGGACCCAGGTTTGATCCCTGGTACCACATGGCTTGCTGGCTCTGGAAACCTGGGCAGGCCTGTGGGCGACTGAAACTGGGCATGGTCACACAGGCCTGTAATCCCAGTGCTGCAGAGTCTGAGACAGAAAGATTACCACAAGTCCAGGCTATGTGGTAAGACTCTATACCAAATAAATAAATAAATAAATAAATAAATAAATAAATAAATAAGATTTTTAAAGCTTTTACAAAAAAGTAATAAAGTTTGGGCCAGGGATGTAGCTCAGCAACACAGTGTCTGTCTGGTACCAGTAGCAGGTGAGACCTATGGTCTAGGCCTGTGTGTCTCAGTGTTTCTGTGCTTGAGTGTCCTTGGATGCTGCAGTGGATCCAATTCCACTGCTTTCCTCAGAGGAAGAGGAGATTCAGACAAGGCCACACATAGAGGGACAATCAATGCCAGTCTCTCTGCATACCAACCCTTTTGGGTCAGACTATGGGAGACTGTCATGCACCTAGGGAATCTGTCAACCTGCCTCTTCCCTCTTATGTTGAAAGCTCTGTGGTTTCTTCTGGCTTTCTACTCTTGATCTAGGGCTAGACATTTTTCTCTGCCCATTTTGGTGGATACCACTCTTGGTCCATGAGATTCCTGGAACATAAAGTTCCTCTATGAGTCATGTTCTTGTGACACCCTCAGCAGATATGATGCTGGCGGGATGTGACAGGAAAGGACCCCAGGCAGGGTAAAGGGAACTGAGAGTAGAGGGTAGAGCTGAACAAGCCTGGGACCAGGCACATCCTGTAAGATCACTGTGGTACCCCGGTGGACTCTGGAGGAATGTGTACACCCAAAGAGGATCTGTGCCCTGTTCCAGAAGGAGGATCTGGTCACAGTGCTCAGGGAAGGTCTAGAATCAAAACCTGAGAGTCACGAGACGGCAGCAGGCATGTGCTCATGAGCACTGTGGGATGTGGACAAGGAGAGGAAGCTCAGAGGTATGTAGGATGAAAGTGGTTACTTTACTCTCAACTCCAAACTGCTGGTAGCATATTGTGCTGTCTGTCCTGAGACTTCTGAGAGGCCCACGGGCACGAGCATAGCTGCTCTTTCTTGCATCTGATCCTCTCTGAATGTGATCATGTTGCCTCCTGTCTTGTGCCTGCGCCTCTGAATAGCACACAGTCCACTTCTGCCTTCAGTCAGCAGCTGCTTGGCTGGAACTACACAGGGTGGCATTACAACAGCCTTGTCCACTGCCAGTTGGACCCTGGGGGTCCGGTAGCAGGTGAGACCTATGGTCTCAGGCCTGTGGGTCTCAGTGTTTCTGTGCTTGAGTGTCCTTGGATCTTACTCTTGGCTGGAATTTCTCTTTCTTAGAAGTCATTGAGTTGGCCGCTTTGCCTCAAGCCATATAACAGGTAGGTGGCCCCTGGGTTATCAAGCAATTAAGGCCTGGGGTGGGCAGTCCCACTAGCCATCTCCACATGGTATCGACAAGTAGCACGCACTATGTTGTTATAAAGCTATTTTCCTTCTGTGGGGACAGAGTCTGCTGTCATGTTATATGAGCTGCTGCCTGATAATGATTATATCACTGTGCTGGGCACTTTGCTCCATAACAAAGATGTCTACAGCATTTGTGGTCCCTTTGCTTGCAGAGAATAAGACTGGGTCCACAGATGGACACAGGGCAGGATGGGAGGGTGACCAACACAGAGACATGGGCAGCTTGCTGCGAGTTTTCCAAATACTTTTTCCTTTTGCCATGGTTTGATTTTGCCTTGTTTCAGAAAACATTAGCATATAAAATTCAATTTGGCATGGCTTCTCCCTAGATTAGAAGTTAATGAATTTCTTTGCTACTTGATCTAGCCAGAGGCTATTTCATTAGCTAAATACAAGTTTTACTGGCCTCAAAATTATACCGGATGGCAGGCTCTTGTGTGAGCAGGTAGGATGGTCTGCCTTTGTTGTGATGCAAAGCACCAGGCACAGTGAGGCGACCTATTCTTGGTTCACTTTGACAGAGTCACACATGCCGTCCACTTCCGTGGCACAAAACTATGGACCAAATAGCATTGTGATGACGTAGTGGCATTGTCCTCCCATTGCTTCTGTGGTGACCCGGATGGCAGGCTCCAGCTAGGGCCCTCCTGGGATCTGTGTGATAGGAGCAG
The DNA here is from genome assembly GCA_004027025.1 of Myocastor coypus. NCBI lineage: Eukaryota > Metazoa > Chordata > Mammalia > Rodentia > Myocastoridae > Myocastor > Myocastor coypus. The sequence goes on from PVJA010046444.1 coordinate 3,822, forward strand.
GCAAGAGGCTTCAGGCAAAGCCTACCGGGCCCCTGGGAACCTGGTGGGTGTGATGAATTGATGGATCACAGTTCCCTTGCCATTTGTTTTGCATAAAGGAAAGAATTTCAGATCCATTACGTGACTAGTTTAAAACGCAAATAATTTTTTTTGCTCCTGCTGGTAGCTTTTAAGACAAGTGGATGAAATGATTATTCTAAATGGCATTTGAATTGTATGTTGAAGACCTAATTTGATCTACTGCTGCAGGGTTGTAAAACATTCAGGATAACAGCTGTATGCAACATGCATGGAGCTCAGAAATGCAATGTTGAGCAAAAGGATCCACAGCCAGGACACTATGTTATTCAATTTGCACCTGAAAGAGGACCAGGCCAAATGGATCCATGGTGTGGGAAGACTAGGGTGAGAATGATTATTGTTGGAGTGGAGATGGAGCACGAAGAGATGAACAGAGCCATGGAGACATCCACTTGCTGGATCTGCTCACCTTGCACAGCCACGGAAAGCTGTGTGCTATTCTTATTAATAATTTGCACATCCAGGGGCCTGGCAGGATGGCTCAGTGGTCTAAAGCACCTGCTTACGAAAGCTTAGGTGGCTTCAGGGACCGCAGTTTGATCCCCGGCACCACATGCTGCACCAGCCCTGCCCTTAGGGCAGGCTGAGCCTGCCATAAAAAAAAAAATAAAAATAAACAAACAAACAAAAGTTCTGAAACAAGAAAAAAAAATAATTTTCATGTCCATAGTTAAATAAAAAAGAATGAAAGAGAATGCATAGTTATATAAATTATTTCATTTAGTGAGATAAATAACAACCTATAAACAAGGTAGCAGAGTGAGGGCCTTGCTCTGGAGCTGTCGCAGGTCTGTAGCACTGAATGCTGTGGCTACCTGTCCCTTGGGAAGATTCAGCTGGCACATCCTGGCACCCCATCACTCCTCTGCACCCTTCTGCATCTTACCACATGTGGTGGGCTCATCCTCCAGCTGGGTGTAGATGCTTTCATAGCTAGAGGCATTTAAAGGAGTACGGGGACCCAAGAGATAGCCCATCACCAGGACATAGTTCTGCTTTGGAATGTGTGGTAGATCTTTACCTTTTATGGCCACATACATGAGTCTTGGACAGCCAATTACAACAAGTATCTACAGTAAACCTTCTTCTGACCACTGAATGGGGGTGGTACCAATTCCCCTCATCAAGAATATGAACCATAGTTGTAACCATTCATTGCTCATTCTGGAACTGGAGATCTCAGCACCCCTGCACTGGTGCCCAAGGACAAGTTGAGGCAACAGTTTCTTTGTTGTTCTTTCTTCTCCAATGACCTGGGACTGGCTCCCCTTCCACTCAGTGCACATTGCCTTGACAGACATATACTTCCACAAGGTCACCTACTGACCACAGGCACAAACCCTAGTTCCCTTCCAAATTCCCTAACATGACAATAAATAAATGAGATGAAGATGATAACCTCACCATGATGAAGCAGGGGTGATATAAAAGACAAAGACGGCAGCAAGTCTTGGCAGATGAAACAAAGTCCAAGGCTCGTGCCTAGTCAGTAAGACAGAGAGCAGGAACCTCCACAAAAAAGGCACAGACAAGAACCAGAGCGCCAGAGGGTGGGAGACCTAGTACCTTGGAAAGTAGGGTGACTAACTGGGGTGCTATAAATAAGAGAAAACCAGAAAGGGTAGTACATGTCTGTGGAGCCAGCTCCTTGAGGGGCTGAGGCTAGAGGATTGCTTGAGTCCAGGAGTTTGGAACTGGTTGGCACAACACAGCGAGACACTGTCTCAAAAAATAGTAGTTGAACATGCATGTAAGTGACAGCTGGACACCTCTTTCCTCACTCCCTGCTCTGCCTCCTCTATTAATGCACAGCCTGAGGGAGGGAAGTTGTACCGCAGAGGGGCTGGACTTGCTGATTGGAGCAGAGATAATAGAGCCAAGACGAGAGCAGGGGAAGTCTTGCTCCTAAGGGTTCCCACCATGCTTCCTCCCAACCACCTCTCTCATTCAGCTCTAGGAAGGAATGGGCTCCTAGCTGGAGAATCTGAGCAGCCCAGTGAGCAGTTATGGAAGGGGGCATAGAAGGCTTCCTGGGCAGATGCCCCCCACACCCAACAGAAACCTGGTGCCCACCTTATGCAGAGCCCAGGAAGCTGCTGGTGTCAGTCTGTGCCTCTGTGTTACACTTCAACGATGTCACCAGACACCTGGGGGTTTTTCTATCATAAAGGGCAAGGACCTTCACATGTGAAGAAAATGGATTGAAGAAATATGAGAGATAATGGGGGAAGAAACAGACTGTCACGAACAACATCGAGAGATGAGTTTGTATCCATGCAACAAGAGGTATTTTTAGAAACCTTCAGAAAGCAAGGCTGGAAATTAAAAATATAACAGCAGAAATACAAATTATAAAATATGTTTTGCTTATTAACAGGACAATGGTATTGCCAAAGTCATCACTAAACCCAAGACCAGTCAGAAAAGGGCCCATAACAGGTGATCTCATCTCTACAGACTCAGGTAGGTTAGCAGGGCAGAAGTAGTGGCAGTGCTCTGAGAGCTGCTGTTCACGTGCACTCTCAAACATATCTGGTGGCTGTTGTCACTGCTTCTCTGCCTGGGTGGAGACAGTGGGCCTGGCATGGTAGTGGTCAGAGCAGGACTCAAAAAGACAGCCAGACCTCTGGGCTGACCACCCCAAGGGTCACTCTGGGTTTCTAGGCTGAATCAATGACTGTACAGACTGTTCATTTTTGCAGTACTAGAAATCGAACTTGGGGTGTTATTTATGCTAGGCAAGAACTGTTCTACTAAGGTATACCCGTAGCCACAACTTTTTTTCTTTTTTGACTTTGAGCAAGTCTCATTCTGTAATTGAGGCAGGCCTTCAACTCACTACAAAGCCTAGGCTGTCCTAGAGCCCAGAGCAATCCTGCCTCAGCCTCCCGAGTGCTGAGACTGCAGATGTGTGCTATCACGCCTCGGTTAAGTGACAGATTTTATCTTCAACTCTGGACATCGGGCAAAGCAGCTATGCTAGAGATGTGTATGGCTCATTCATGAACGGAGCTTGCCTTTGGCTGAAGGGCTGCTCTGAGACCTTGTTCTGTGCTGGGAAAAACTTGTGACAGTCTCGGGTTGAATTTCATAATGTGCCTGGAGAGCCGGTCTGGGTTTGGCGTGGTGTTCAGGAGAGAAGTATGCGCTGTCATCGGCCTGAGGGAGGTAACTTGGCTTCTCACACTGAGAATAACACCTTCTGCAGGGCACGGACCTAACCCAAAATGGCGGTGAAGACCCACGGTCTGGCCTGGCTCCCTCTGACGGACATCTGCTCTCTAGCGCCCTCTGCATATGAAAAGCATGGTGCACTCATGGAGAACTGAGTTCTCAGGCTCAACCACTGGCTGCGACAGCAATGCCCAGTTTCTTATAGCCTCAGGCAGACACTGCTACTTCTGCTTCTGTCTCCTGAAAGCCACAGCTATAGGTTCCTGCTCCTGGGAAATGTGTGACCAGGAGTTTTCTCTGAAAATTAAGAATCCTGACAAGAGAAAACAGGGCCATTTCCCTTCCCAAGACTTCGGTCTTCATGGTTCTGTCTTTCAAAGGGGGCTGGCTGCCTGCACAGGCACTCTTCTACTGCTATGGGACAGGATTATTTCCTCTTCCATCATTCACTTTATCATTCCAGCACTTATTGAGCACCTGCTGTGTACCACCTACCAATAATTACACATGGGGCAAAACTGAGCAGGAGGGTCAAGTCTCGGGAAGCCTTTCAGCCACAAAAAAAGACAGATGTCATGGTAATGAAATTAGTTTCCAAAATTCTCCCAGCAAAGGAAAGGAGGTCAATGTTTGGTTTCTAGAGAAAGGACAATAAGGACTACCATGCTTATTTCTACTGGCCTTCTTCTCGTTTCTCTGTTCTCTGTGGTTAAGTAAAACTCCAACTGCTGGGTGAGTGGCACACACCTGTAATGCCAGCATTCCAGAGTCAGAGGCAGGAAGATTGCTGCAAGCCTGAGGCTAGCCTGGGCTACCTAGTGAGTTCAAGGCCAGCCTAAACTACAAAGTGAGATCCTGCTTCAAAACAAAACAAAACAGGTTCAACAATTGAAAAACTTGCCTTTTGGATTTTATTTTTAAAAATCTCTCTTGGGCTGAATGGAACAAAAGATTAAAATCTCTTTTGATGATGCTAGGGGTCAAACCTGGGGCCTCATACATACTGGACAAGCATTCTAACACTGTGCTACAGCCCCAGACCAAAAAAGAAAAAAAAAAAAAAAAAACCCAAATAGTATGATAGTTATTGATGATTAGAACAGGAGCCAAATGGAGACCTCGTATAGGCTAGACTGATGCCAGCAGACCCCGTGGGTCTTCTAGGACCTCGGCTGCAGATGCCTGGGTCATTTAGTTGCTTGAGGGCTTAGCCACTAATCACTAAGAACAGCAAACAAACTTCTCAGAGTCTGTGTGCAGCCAGACGGTGGGAATGACAACTCTGGATACTCCCTGTAACTCCTTAAAAACCTATAGCTGCAGCCCCTGAAACCATAGATGTTAGAATAAACACGGGGACCATGTCTGTCACTGTTGTCACTCTGTGTGGTCATCAGAAGGTAGCAGGTATGGGCCCAAATGACAAGGATAGATTGTATCTTCCATAGACCCAAGAGCCACAGGCCCAGGAAGGCTGGGGAAGGGAACAGCTGCTCAGTACACAGTGCCTTGGGTGATGCTTAGGATGCTTCTAGAAGCATCTATGCAAGCTGAGTGTTAGGAGGCCCTGTAGATTAGCACCATGTCAGGAGGAGAGAACAGGAACTGGCAAAGAGAAATGGAGCCGTGTCACCCGATAATCCCAGGAACATTGCGGCCCTGGAGGTGTAACCTCAGAGGACAGTGTGATGTGGCTAAAGGTCCACAGGTGGAGCTACCTGGGCACTGCCTGTGACAGGGTGGCTGAGGCATCTTGTAGGGCTGATTTCTCAACCCACGGTGGTGGGTATGGCCACAGGAAACTGAGAATACTGCAGATTCCACTCCTTTCAGTGTGGCTATAGGGCAGGCTGGGTGTTGTCTGCCACCTGCAGATTCTTACAGCTCAGAATGCCTTGCTTACTGAGTCTTAGTGTCTTGAGAAACTTTTTCTTTTTTATTTAATGTTTTATTTATTTTTTTCTTGTTTCAGAACCTTTGTTTATTCACTCATTTTTATGGCCGGCTCAGCCCACCCTGAGGGCAGGGCTGGCGCATCATGTGGTGCCGGGGATCAAACCGCAGTCCCTGAAGCCGCCCAAGCTTTCCCAAGCAGGCGCTTTAGACCACTGAGCCATCCTGCCGGGCCCTTGAGAAACTTTTTCTAAGTCCCTGACAGTCCCTAGAAACTACTCAGGTGGCCTCAGAGGGAGATTTTCAGGGTGCTCAAGTTTAGGCTAGTAGGAAGGCCTAAGTGACTGGTGTACGGGTTGTCATGAGGAATGGTTCTGGTCACTCCTCAGTGGGCCCTGGTTGATCCTTATGGGAGAAAGAAGGGTCAGAGGCCACTATGATGACTCAATGAGAATGTACCCTAATGTACAGAATGGGGTCTATGAGAAGTGACACTCTAGTGCTCTGGGGGAAAGCCCACCCGGGACCTCATCTATCCCATTTTGTGCCACAGTGTGTTCTCTGAAGGAATATCAGCCCCAACATCTGTATGTACATAGTTTTGTACAGCTTATCCAAGACTCTTTTCCCTGATGAAGATAAAGCAGTCTGGTTTTGATGCTAACACAGGTAAGTGACCCACTCTGAGGAATATAACAAAAGCAAATGCCAAAGTACTTCAAACCGAACAACTGAGAAATAAGAATATAAAATAGGCTGACAGGAAGTAAGCATTTTCCTTTGGCACATGAGCAGATTAAGTGCATGTGAAACAACCAAGACGGAGTAGGGAATTAAAAATGACACAGAGATGGATGTCTGGGTCCAGGCCAGGTACTGGGGACAAGAGCAAGGTGAAAAAGAGAAGGAGCAGTGCAGCTCAGCACACCTGTTCAGGGCTCAGCCTAGCCCACGCCTGGTGCCCTGTTCCACAGTGCAGGACCTTGCCCTCAGGTTCTACTTCTAGGGCCACCTCATGAGGAAGGCCATAGGTCCCAGCCAGGCTGTACCCAGGCAGACAATAGTGCTGCCGTCAGGATTAAATCAAATCAAAGAGTCAGTGCACAAACATTAAAAGGCTCTTTGTTTCCACAGAAAGCTTGTTGTTCCCAAAGTTTCCCTCCTCCCCTGGGCAGGTGACCTGGTCAGATGAACTGCTCTCTGCTTTCAGAATGTTGGCTCACTAGGAAGGACCACACCAGGAGCACCCTGTCTAACAGCAGCCGCGAAGACAGGGACAGAGAGGACACTGGCTATGGCTCTGCTTGATTCTGAGCAACAGGAAGAAAGGTTTCTACCCTGAAATTCTGCATCTTGTGCCATGCCTGCCTGAAGCGATATCTGAGCTTCCGGGGACTTGGCTGAGTCTATGAATTTGGTGCTGCAAATACGGCAGCAACTCCTTTCGGAGGCAGGTGCAGGTCACTCGATGATGACCTGATGTTTTGTCTCTCACAAGATCAACAACAGAAATCTTGTTCCAGCCTGCATCAGAGAAAAAGAAACTGCCAGAACATTGTGATTTCATGGCCCCAGGGTTCCTTCAGGGGAGGGTGAGAGGAGCTGGTTGAAGAAACTGATTCTGGAAGCTTCTGTGAGGAGCTCTGTGCCATCATATGCAGAGCTCTTGAGTCAGTACTCTGCGTTGTGGACTCTGGACCACTCAGTGCCATGAGTCACCCAGGCCAAAGTGGGAAATACTCCAAGTTCTGGCCCCTTAAGAGGCTCATTCCTGAGAGCTGAGGTGGCTCACTAGTCCTGCTGGTGAAGGGTGGGAATGGGGGAGAAAAAAGAATTCTAAGAATTTCATTTCTCTTTCTCCTTTTACCATTGGGAGGAGAGTTAATCAAGGCCCCTGGGGATCAGGAAGCAGGTCAGTCAGGCTCTGGCCTGGGGGGTCCACTTACATGGACCCTATATCTCCACTGCATATGCAACAGACCCCCAGCTCAAGAGGCTGTGACCTCCATAGCCTGATTGCCTTGACTCCTGTCCCCTCAACAACAACCCCACTTTCCTGGAAAATGCATGGCTGTGGAACTACTCTTCTTTACTCTTGGAGTCTCCGGGAGACCTGGGGTCCACCATGAACAGCATGTTCTGCTTGTCCCACCGCCCTGCTGCAGGCTAGCTTCAGTCTGGAGTGACCAGAGCGCCCCCACAGATTGCCCAGCTGTGACCTGGCTTCTTAGTGCCCCTCCCACACCCTACTTTCAGGTTCACAGCATGATTTCCCACCTGGTATCCATTTACCCTCCAATGATCCCCCATTCCACAGGGTTGCCCCCATGTGCCCTTGTCCTGCTCAGATCCTCATCTTGGCCATGGTTATCTCTGGACTCCCACTCCCCAGTCTGAGCCTCTGCCTGCACAGCTGGTCTCCATGTGAGTACAATCCAGAGGTCTGTAGTGCAGGACACAGCTAGGGATCAAGCTTACCTACTACATCAAACAAGTACGACATGGGGGTCAGTTCTATGCAGCACTGATGAGCCCCTTTGCACTCTAGTGCAGGGACTGTCCAGATTCTTCCATGTCCCAGGCATTGAAGCTTCTAGAGTCTAGAGTCCCAATGTGGCTTAAAACACTTCCTCCAAGGCCCCTGTTCCAATGGTCCAGGCCTGTACCATTCCCAGTAGACTCCAAACCCCATCTGCTGCCCTCCCAATCAGGAATACAGGCTCAACAGCACAGTCTTGCCAGTCTTCAGTGGTCACCACCTTCCATGTCCCCCTGTCCCTTTGGTGAAAATTGACATTCTGAGGTAGCTGAAATACCCTCCCTGTGACAGGGTCTTGTTCTTCCCCAGGGGCAGGCTGTGCAGGGAATGAAACCTTGTCCTCTAGGTCTGGGTTGGTACTTCCCTGTAGTGTTTTGTTTGCTTGTTTCTTTGTGTAGTTCCTCTGTTTGTTTAGAACTTGACTATCATCATTTGCAGTTACTGAAAAGCTTGTGCTGAGCTGTCTAACGTGGGTCTACTGTGTGCTGACACGGATCTGCTCAGCTGTGAGTCCCAGCACCAGGCTACCTCTTCAAAACAGAATCTGGCTCACTGAGGACCCTGTAACCTGGACAAGCAGAGGCCTCTCTCTGTTCAATTCTGCCCCAATAGGAGGCTTTGATGTTGAGTCAAGAGCTTGGGAGACAGTTTAGTGAGGCAGACTGGGAGCTGGGCTTGGGACAGTGGTGGTGAGCCTGTGGTACCTGTGCCACAGAGGGGTACCTGTCATCGAAGGCTCTGCAAGCTTTGCTATCACTGGTTCAGAGGGTCCAGATGTCAGAACTAGTGAGTGTAGGACCTGAGGGTCTGAACCCTGAGAGTCTTAAAATATACACAGCTCTTGATACTATTTGTTGAAAGCCGAGTAGTTAGTTTATTGCTAGCTGCTAGAATGAGTTTTTCTGGAAATGTCCTAAAACAGTTACCTGCAGTTCTTATTTTCCTGAAACAATCAAATCATGTTAGTTACTACTAACTAGTAGTTACTACTAACCAGAGGATGGCAGGCTGAGCTTGCCACCCTCTCCCTCCTCCTCTGATCTCCAGGGCCTGACCTCCCCATTGTACCCTCCCCACCACAAGAGGTAGAATCTCTCAGTTCAAGACAACAGAAAAACACAATAAAGCAAAGCTCACTACTTGATTGAGCAGAGCATTTTCAGCTCCCTTTAGTCAGCACTTCTCTAAAGGAAGGACAGTCGCTTCCTAATCCTATGGCTGTCTTGGAAGGGAGACAGCTCATGTCCCCATTCACTGGAATAAACATGGGTTCTGGCAGAGGCTGCAGATACTGGCTGAACTATCAGAAATATTATTTTGTGGTCTTATGTGGTCAAACTGTAACCATTTCAAAAACACCTAACATAAAGACACCTAAAGTACTAATATTCTTTTAAAGTACTAATATTAATTTGAATTATTCTTGCTAATTTATGTGTTCCTCTGTGTGTGTGTGTGTGTGTGTGTGTGTGTGTGTGTGTTGTGCTGGGGTTCAAATCCAGGACCTTGTGCATGCAAGGCAAGAGCTCTACCACTGAGCCACATCCCCAGCCTATTGGTACTTTTATTCTATGACCAAACACAAAAATTCTAGCAATAAGGCTGATAACAGTATTTTGTTGCTGTCAATGTATGTCATAAAGATAAGAAATAATTTCATTATCCAAGAAGATGATGCAATAATTCAAACTAATTATGGAACCTAGTTGTGTTTCACCCCTAGGATTTCAAGTCTAGGGAAAGATTTATGCCAGGAAATCAAACTAGACTTGAAGTCCCATTGTGTTTTTGCTCAGGGCAGGCTTCAAAGTGTAGGTTGGAAAGATGAGCAGGGGCTCCCCTGGCAGGGAGGGTGGACTGTGCACTTCCTAACAGCCCCAGCCTGGACGTGTCATAAATGTCAAATTTGTGTGTGTGTGTGTGTGTGTGTGTGTGTGTGTGTGTGAATACAGCTCTGCTCTCTAGGTCTGCATGTTCTATGTCTTAGGATTTAGCACACTGAACATGAAAATGCTCAAAAAAATATAATCTGTATTGAACATATATGGGCCTTTCTCTAGACAATACAGTATAACAAGTATCAACATGGCATTTACACTGTCTTGGGTACCATAAATCATCTAGAGATAATTAAAGTATACAGAAGGATTTACTCCAGTTATATACAAACACTGTGCTATTTTATGTGAAGGACTTGAGCATCTATAAATTTTAGTACCTGCAGATTTGTGTTATCCTGGAGACCAAGACCATGAATACCAAAGGACACAGCATCAGGTGATTATGTCATATCCCTGAGCTGTAAGCAGTGTGGGGAAGAGCTCAGCCTCCCTACTCTGGTGTCCCAAAATCAGCACTCCTATTCCCAGCTGCCTTGCAACCGTCTCTCCTAGAGATCACACACTGGAGAGAACATAGGAACCAGTCACACCCCAGCATCCTGTCTGCTCCCAGGACAAGCTCCTGCTTGGGACTAGATGTTTCGTCACTTGTACCCTGTCTTATACTGGCTCCTTCCTGGGGCCATCTTTGTTTGTATCTTGTTCACTCAGGTAACAAATATTTGCTGAAGTGCCTTCAGTGTCATTTTCTAAACCAAGCACTAGAAATGTGAAAGTTTACAGGTAGCTATTGTTTTGGAGAAACCTCTTGTTTCATGAGATACAAGGGTATAGAAACAAGAGTCTCTACTCTAGAGAGTGTGGTATGTTAAGGGATGACTGCAAACATAAATACCAGGACATAAAGGCTGCCCAGAGGACGCTGGAAGAATGAGGGAAAGTGGTGTTGATCTTGAGAGCTTGTGGTGAGCTGGAATGCACAGATCTGAGGCAGAGGGGTGCTCGTGCTCTGGATGTGGGCTGACAGAGCCTGTGGAGGAGCTGTGTGTGGCTGGGAGGGCTGGTTCACGGTCAGGACAAGGTGTGGCCAACAAGGCTGGATGGAGCTAAGAGAGATCAGGAAGCACTGAAGGTCCCCCAGTTAGGGGTTCAGGTTTCATCCTAAAAGTGAGGGAGGCATCCACAGCTTTCAAGACATTTGGATTTTGACAGTAGTGTTGGGCATGACTGATGAAGGACAGGAGCTTCCATGGGAGGTCTTGGCATGTCTGGGCCAGAGACAAGAACAGGCAATGGAACAGGAGATATCAGAAACTCCTCTCATCAGGGTCGCCAGCTAGGAAGGCTGAAGGCACTCAGGACCAAGAGAGGGCTCAAGGTCTTCAGTTTGGCACCCACACTGACTATTGGGAGCACTCTTAGGAGACTATGGGTTTGTCCAGTAGTGGATCTCATAGTGCCCTGTGCGAGCCCTCCCCTCTGGCTGGCTGTGGGCTTGTTTGTGGTCTTGTGCCTGCTCTGGAACTTCTGATGAGGCCTATTGGGGATGAGTCTCATCAGTTCATCCCCTGGACTCTACACTGGGCATCCCTGTTTTATAGGTCTCCAGCCCTACCCAACCCAGCCCGCTCCTCCTCATGTCCTACTTTGTCTTCCATGATTCTCCCCAGGGATTCTTCTTGTCCAGATTAAGAAGCAGGGAAGAAGAAGAAGAAGAAGAAGAAGAAGAAGAAGAAGAAGAAGAAGAAGAAGAAGAAGAAGAAGA
>PVJA010046445.1:0-15108 GCA_004027025.1 Myocastor coypus
GATTATGGGTTTTAGTACTGATGGGATTATGGGTGGAAGTACTTCTGGGATTATGGGTGTAGCCTAGGGCGGGAGCTAAGGCGGAGAGCCTGAATGTAATGAGGAGACAGAGAGACAGACTGAAGCTCGAGCTGTTGCTGTTGCTCTCTGCTGCCCTGTTCGGTTGGCTACTTCTGCCACCATTTTGTTGCTGTTCCGCGCCATGAACTGGATGCTCTCTGCTCTGTTCCACTCAGCCTTGGGCCAGCCGAATATGGACTGAAACCTCACAAACTGTGAGCCAAATAAACCTTTCCTTCCTTCATCTTGAGTGTCGGGTATTTGTCTCAGCAACGAGTAAAAAGTAACTAATACAGCCCTCTTGCAAAAATTCTCTTTCAGAAATGGCTCCTGCCTCCCCAGCTGGTGATAATCTCTCCCTTATCCGAATACCCAAGATACTCTTTTTCCTAACATTCAGCTTCTGTCTCTGCAAGCTGCAGTTCTGTGGTATGTGGTACGTGGGAGCACAGACCTAGCTCCTTTTGCACAGCCCACAGCATCTCTGGCTCAGTCTTGCCCAGAGTAAGTATGGAAATGGGCTCTGTGAGACTCAGACCGACTGAACTCCATCTGGACTTTGGACACTTCTAGAATCAGCAGTCTTCTATGGTGATGATGTTTTTTCAAGACAATTGCTAAAGGATGCACACTGACTTGGATACTTGCGGTGCTAAAATTTACACTGTTAAGCTAGAAGCACACCTTCACACCCTTCAAACCCAGTTCAACTCAGAAGCACACTACACATAAAAGGCTTGGCGATGTCACACTGTTTCTGTGGAAAGGCACATTTCAAGGTACACCCTTTAGTATCTGGCTTAAGTGTAAGCATTTCCTTTTTTCAAGCTTTTCACAAGGCAGTATTCTGAAAGACTATTAGATCTAATGAACTACCAAAAGTACAGATTAAGCATAGCAATAACTGATGCAATCAGAACCTTCAGCCAGGACACACTACATTACTGTCTTCTCAGGAAATAATTTCCCAAAATGAAATTTACTGCCATTCATTTTCAGCTTCATTAATAAGCTTTAATACATAACTCTAAAAATTATTTTTGAAAATGTGGTCCTCGATTTATGAAGTAAAACAAATTGAAAGGGGGGAAAAGGTTCCTGGTTTTTTTTTTGTTTGTTTTTTTTAAGAATTATTTTAGTTTATTTTTTTCTTGTTTCAGAACTTTTGTTTGTTTATTTTTATGGCCGGCTCAGCCTGCCCTGAGGGCAGGGCTGGCGCAGCATGTGGTGCCAGGGATCGAACCGTGGTCCCTGCAGCCACCCAAGCTTTCCTAAGCAGGCGCTTTAAATCATTGAGCCATCCTGCCGGGCCCCAGGTTTCTGATTTTCTTTACATCCAAAACATCCACAAAACTGCAGACTAGCGAGCAGGACAACTGGAATTTGCAGAGTCTAAACGAGAAGAGCCAAGGCCTTTGCTGAATTCATCTAGAAGACAGGCTGCCTAGTGTGGCCTGAAAAGCAGTACAGAGCACATGTAGAAGCATTAGATAGGACAGAAGTGCTCTGCCTGCCACTTCCTTATGAGAATCAGAGTCAGCCTACCTGGCTTATCCCTTGGGGAGAAATCTTGTATGACTGCAGCTTCTGCTTCAGCAGCTCCGGGTCACTATGACGGAATGGGCACCCTGACAGAAAAAACAAAAAACAAAAAACAAAAAACAGCAGCACAGAGGTTATTTACCCAGGACTCACACAACACCACACTCCAGAGACCTTCTAAACTTCCCTTAATTGTTCAACAGCTTATTAATAAAAAAGTTAATTGCCCATGGGTGCAACTGCTTTCCACTCCTTATCTAAATGACAACTTAGCTGCGCAGTTATCAGGCTAGCACAGGCCCAAGAGTTACATAAAACATCACAGCATCTTCAGCCAAGATGTCCATTCACTGCAGCCAGGAAAAGAGCCTTGATTTGCTACTTGCTAACAGTAGCTACGACAGTTTCCTAAAAAAGGTTTTACACAACCTCATCTTTTTTCTAGTCCACAAAATTACACAATTTGTATACACAAAAGGTATATAAAAGAAGGATAATGTTGATAGGTTCCAGCCCAAGCACAAATTGCTAAATGATCATGACCCTGATCCAGTATGGTTGAACCCCCAAAACAACAGCTGGTCTTCCAATGACCACTTGCTCCTCTTCCCCACTCCAGCCCCTGGGTACAACTTCTTTCACCGTTCTTCCCATCAGCTCCTGTGTTACTGAACCTGCCCCCAAACTCCACCCCTAGTACAAGTCCACCGAGTCTTACCCTTCCTGTCTCAACTCAGAGGATCTCCCCATCTGCCCCCCATGGATCCTCTCCATGTTCTTAGAGTTAATAAAGCACCCCCCAAATTCTGCTTCTCTACCGTGCCACTGCAGAAAAACCTAACAAAAGCATAAAAAAAAAAAAAAAAAAAAATGTAAGCATTCTGAGAAATATAAAAATCTTTAACCATTGCCAGACATAAACCTTTATGAGATCTGTCTCACCGCATGGTTCTAATATATAAAAGCCCCCCCAAAAACAGATTCTTTGGCAAACCACTGGGTCCCCCTTCTGTCTCTCCCTCAGACAGAACCTTTCTTTTCCCCAATAAATAAATTCTGCTCTTAATCTCCATTACTCCTAAAATTCATTCTTTGTTTTTAGAGAATACAAACTCATCCAAGGTATCTTTCAGGTTGGGAGCTTCACTCCCCTGACGTAACCCTTCCTGCAAGAGTAGCTTCACACAACGCCCTGTTAACTACCTTGCTTCATTTCCTCATTGGCTCTGCTGTATCTCCTATCATTCACTGCAAGGGAGACATGGAGCAGTGATATATTCTATAGCTTTTCTACAGTCCACTGCTATAAATGTTCCTGTTATTCTTTACTACTGTGTGTAAGTTACAAATTAAATTTTATCACAGGTATTGATATGAAAAAACAGTACAGAGAGGCTATGGCAGCATCTCCACTTTCAGGTATCCACTGGGGGTCAGGTTCCCCTGCTGAGGCTCCAGACAGGTTTAAACTAAAACAAAACAAATGCAACAGAATGTACCACAAAGATCAAGATGTGACTTAACAGGAATAAAAAACACAAAGACATGCTTATGCTAATAAGAGCAACTAAAGAACTGATGAATGGGAAGACCTGGGAACTCCTGGGAAGAACTCCTGGGGTGTCACTTTCCCAGGAGCTCGGTTCTGAGCTGCCATCCTGCTAAGACTTGCTAGGCTAAAGGAAGCTTCCAGTTTGCTGGGCATGAGGGTCCAGATCAATGGGGCCTGCAAGATGGCTCAGCAGTCTAAAGCATCTACTTAGGCAAGCTTAGGCAACAACCCCAGCCCCACGCCAGCCCCACCCCCAGGGCAGGCTGAGCTGGCCATTTAAAAATAAATAAATAAAAATTATACAATATATATTATAAATATAATATATAATATATTATATATATATATATATATATATATGTATTAGTGGCTTTCAAATATTATACAACACGGCCTGGGATATGGCTCAGCAGCATAAGGGCCTTTCTATCACCCATACTGCAGGGAAAACAACAAAAATCACCTACGGGAAAATGTCTGATGGTAGAAGCTAAGCAACCTACATTTCTAAAGGTCTCTAATTGTCCTTATCACTAGTTTTAGACACAAAGATCATTCTCTAAAAAGTCTGTGATCATTTATCTTCTGACAAATGAAAAATACATAATCTTTTTTAGAATTGTGTTGATTTAAGATTCAAAAAAAGTTTTGACATACACTGTTGTAAACTTCGGTAATCTAGAAAATTCATTATTAAATCTTCCATGACGTACCACATAAAACTTTTTCAAGGTATGCTTAGAGAGCTGCTTTAGCAAAAAAGGCCATGTTGAACTCAGAAATCTATAGAAAATAGCTTCAAAACTCAGGCAAATGATATGTATTTGATAACCTGATGTTGCATAATCATGGCTAATCAGATGGCAGTAATGACAAAATACACCTCCTCCAAAACTACCATTTCCAAAGTAAGAGTTTTCCAACTTCAAAATACTCTTCTGAAACACTTATAGCAGTTTCCTTAGACACAATATATTTAAAAAAAAAAAAAAAAAAAAAAAAAAAAAAAAAAAAAAAAAAAAAAAAAAAAAAAAAAAAAAAAAAAAAAAAAAAAAAAAAAAAAAAAAAAAAAAAAAAAAAGAAAGAAAGAAAGAAAGAAAGAAAAAAGAAAGAAAGAAACAGGGGGTACACTGGGAACCAAAAAGCCTGGCCTAGCACAAACTAAAGTACAGCTCAGTGAATTGCTCTTGCTTGACCTAGTTCAGCAATAAGACAAATCGCTATTAGAAAAATGGAGCTCTAGGGGCCCAGCGGGATGGCTCAGTGGTCTAAAGCGCCTGCATGGGAAAGCTTGGACGGCTTCAGGGACCGCAGTTTGATCCCGGGCACCACATGCTGCACCAGCCCTGCCCTCGGGGTGGGCTGAGCTGGCCATAAAAATGAGTGAATAAACAAAGGTTCTGAAACAAGGAAAAGAAAGAAAGAAAGAAAGAAAGAAAGAAAGAAAGAAAGAAAGAAAGAAAGAAAGAAAGAAAGAAAGAAAGAAAGATGGAGCTCTAGCCTGACACAGACGACTGACAGAAACTATTAACAAGGTCCTGCCAGTAATATAAAAACCATCTGGCATAGGGGGCTTCTGTGTGTCGCCAGCACTGCCAGAGGGAGCACTTACCATGGTAATCCCCTTGGCCTGGTGGATTGGTTAGAATAATCTTCGTGCAGCTGTACGGTGTATAGTCTGTCCTTTTGCCTTCCTTTCCAAAGCTGTGGCGGATATTGTAAGAGTAACCTTTATCAAACTGATGAAGGAACAGAAGAAAAGAAGACAAAAAGAAGAACAAGTCAGTCAGTACTTTGCTAGTGATGTCACTGGTTGATGTGTAGAGCACATCACGGACAATAAAGCCAGTGTTCATGGGGAGATCCACACCACATACATCACCTGGGTGCTTTATGATACAATGTCCTTTTTAAAAAAATTAATAAAACTTGTAGGAAATACGTTTCTCATGTAGGAGACAACTGGTGTTACTTACAGGAGTTCCTCAGAATTATTGATGAACTGACCCCTGGCAGGCATCAAAATCTCTAGATGCTCATTTCTCACATAAAACAGTGTGATATTTGCATATAATGTCATCGCCAACACTGTACACTTAAAATCATCCCAAGGTTACTGAGAGTAGTCAATACACGACACCTATAGCTCTATAGTTGTTACAGTGCAACGTTTAAGAATGATGACAAGGAAGAAGGTCTGCCCAGATTCGGTACAAATGCAACTTTTTTCTAATACGTTCAATCCAAAGTTGGTTGAATCCACAGTTACGAAATCCAGATATGGAGAGCAAATCATGTATGTTTAAAGACTAATCCTTTCCAGAGAAGAACAACCAACTTGCCTTTCTGTTTGGTGCCAGAGTTTCTGCTACATATACACCACTTTAATCTCTCCTCCTCTCCGTCGCACTTTCCCCAGCTGTCCTGTGGCTCCTGCCCCCTCTTCACGTTCCACTCTGGAACACCTCTTCAGATAATTAACACTTTCCTCTGCGCTTCCACCAAAAGGCAAGCAGTCAGCGAGTGTTTGAAAACTGAACAACTGTAACTGCCTCCTACCTGGAGTCCCTGCCTCCAAGTTCTCAGGTGAACTAATGGCACACAGGGACTGTGAGATGAAGGAGTGTTGGGAGCCTGCCGTGATGTGCAGGATGACGCCTACGCCCTGCCCCCTCTGCTGCTCCCCCACCCATCGTGTGTCCAATATGGCGCCCATATCCTGCTTCCTGAGCCTTGCTTAGTCTCTTCTCCTCTCCAAATATGGTAGTTGATAAATGCTTCCTTACTGTTGCCCAATCGTTGATCCCCAAGTGTAATCTTATAATTGGTTAGATGTTGCTTATAAGCCCGAGCACGGGAAGTGATACGCGCGCGACACGTAGGAAGCCGTCTCGGACGGACATGTATTGAGGTCGCTGCCCAGCCAATAAAGGAGTTAGCAGAGATAAGGTGTTCGTGTGCTTTCTTCCGCGGGACGGAGAGGGCGACGGACAAAGGAGGTAAAAGAAAAAGGCAACTAACGCTTATTGAAGGCAATTAGGTACCATCAGGCATTTTGCTAGGTGCTTTGAAAAATGTAATTCCATTTAATCATTTAAATCATCACAGTTCCCCTATGATGTTACACAGGAGAAAACTCAAGTTCAAAGAAATGAAACGATGTCACATAATACAGCTGTTAAATAAATGGCAGAGTTGAAAATCAAGCATAGGTTAAGTCTGATTCCAAAGCCCATGTTCTTTCTATGATATTGCACTTTCTCAATAATAATGTACTTAAAAATCATAGGCTCCAATTAAATCCCTTTAAGATGTAACTTGCTTCTTCAGATAACACTTTGTCTTGCAGCCTAAAGTCAGAAGTAATCTCTTCCTCAAACCTGAGCAGCGTACTACTTATACGTACTGTATCACTCTGGAAGATTATTTCACTATGCCTTTGATTTTTATGAGACTTAACAGTATTTCTCTTATGACACATTCTCTTCTATTTTCTATAAATCACCTAAAGGTGATTCACTCTTCCTGGACCTTAATCTCAAGGTAAAAATCTGTTTACAATATTGGATCTTTGTACGTTGCATTCAAGAAAAAATAAACAAATTGAATACAGAAGGACTCCTGTCTACTACAGCATCTGAAAGATTACCAATCATCCTATTATTCTGCTTCCAATAAATGTTTTCCAGTGTCTGATGGTTGGTGATGTTCTAATTCCACTATTAGTGGCACCAATACCCCTTTTGGAAACTAAAGTCAGACAAAATACTTTGACAAGGTATCTGACAAGAATCATTTTGCTAAATACTATAAAGTATAATCCTATTGAGCCATTTAGAGCACAGACTTAAGGAAAAAACAACTATCCCAGGAAGGAGGTAGGAATTCAGGTGTTGAATGCCAAGTGATTAGGCAAAAACAGTAACACCTGAGAATACTTGAGTTTTAAACTACAGCGAGTGAGAAGTTTAGTCAGCCTTGTGCCCCCTATTCCAAGAAATACAAAGCTTAAAAGGAACTCTGCCTTGTTTCTATGGGAGCTCAGCCATAGACTACTACCTGTCTTAGTGAAGATCTGGAGATCTCTCAAGGCTTTCAAAGCTGAGTAGACACTCAGGTTTATAGCGCACACCAAATGTTCCTACAGACACTTGGGCCATTGTTTGCTAAATAGGGAGACACCGGAGAGCCCAGCAAATAATCATTTTCAAAGGGCAGAATCTTCAAGGTTCTGGAACTAGTAATTGGCCATTAGAGAAATGCAAACCAAAACACTGAGATTCCCTCTCATTCCAGCAAGGATGGCTATCATCAAGAACTCAAATAACAAATACTGGCAAGGATATGGGAATAAAGAAAGCCTTCTAGATTTCTGGTTGCAAAGTAAACTAGTACAATCCCTATGGAAACCAGTATGGAGATTCCTCAAAAAACTAAAAACAGAATGTCCGCTTGACCCAGCTATTCCCATTCTAGGTATCTTCCCAGAGGAGTTAAAGACAACATATTACAGTGATATACACACACTCATGTTTATAGCAGCACAATTCCTAATAGTTAAATCTTCTAAGCAGCCTATTGGTCAAACAATAGGTGAACAGATAAAGAAAAATGTGGTGTGTATTTACATAATAGAGCAGAATGCTGCCATAAAGATGCATAAATATGTGTCTGTAGGAAAATGGATGCACCTCGAGACCATAATGTTAAGTGAAATAAGACACATGAGCTTAAATATCACACAGCTTCTCTTATATAGAGCGAAATGAAAGGGAGACAATGTAGGGGGCTCCTAAGATTTGTTGGCTTATTAATCAAAACTGTGAATTTATTTTTGCATTTTGTGATGTCTGTAGTATGTTGACAGCTTTTTTTTTTTTTTTTCTTGAACCAGAGCTCAAACTTGGGACCTTGCTCTTGACAGCGTGGTATCTCATCAGCCTGTGCCAGCTTTTTATAAGTGTATAAGATTTAGACTTTATTAACCAGGGTTCGTTCTCTGTTCATGATAATATCACTTTGTGTTTTGTCAACTAAACAAACTTTTGGCTACATGAAAAGCAAGTTTAGGCTGAGGAGATAGCTCAGCAGCCTAAGGATCTGCCTGGCAGGTGCAAGTACACAGGTTCAATCCCCAGTACTACATGCCATGCCAGCCCTGGAACCCTGGAAGCATCATGCCAGCCACCGAAACGGGGTAGGGTGGTGTATGCCTATAATCACAGAACTGGGGAGGATCACTATGAGTCTGAGCAAAATGGCTAGATGTCTGATCACCAACACTATGAATACTGAAGTGATTTTAAACCTGGAAAGTATATACTGTAAGCTTATGGTATGATGATTAATAGAAAACTCAATCCAGAGTAATTACGTATGCCCACTAATCTGGACACACGTGAGCGTGAGGGAAGAGGGCCTGAGCAGCCGGAGGTGTCTCCGCATGCTTCCAACATGGGCAATATGCTCTCCCTCACTCCTCTTCCTCAGTCACCACCATCTGCCAGAAACGAACGTCCTTAGTTTATCATGGCTTGCGTAGGTGTCACCCCCTACGTCCATATCTTCTCTGAAAGCTCCATATAATTTTCTGTTCAGCCCCAACTTCCACCCCAGTAAACCTGTTGGGAAGGATCTCAGGAATGGAAGTGGAAATGCATTCAGGACAGTCTCTGGAGGTTCCTTAACTGCTCCCCTTCACAACTGTGTCTCTTAATAGTTTGTCTGACATATCCCAGGGGGATGGGATACTTTGCTCCTTTCAACATATCACCTATTTAATTATGGATTTTAAAAAACAATAATAATTATGGATTTAGTTTTTTTTTTTTTTTTTTTTTTTTTTTTTTTTTTTTTTTTTTTTTTTTTTTTTTTTTTTTTTTTTTTTTTTTTTTTTTTTTTTTTTTTTTTTTTTTTTTTTTTTTTTTTTTTTTTTTTTTTTTTTTTTTTTGCGGTACTGGATTGAACTCAGGACTAAGTTATCTCCCCAGCCCCTTTAATTATGGATTTAAATCAATCTTTGGAATTTCCTCTTCACTGTGGGCAAACTAGACACATGGAATATAGAGACCACATATGTTGGAGGCAGGTCTTTCATGCCCTTCCCTAGTTTTCCCCCAAAGCACCTTGGACCAGGACTTAAAAGCCTCGGCATCATCAAAGGTTACAGGTGTGGTCTTCACTCAGGCCCACATAACATGCCCATCTGGCCATTGCAAAGCCAAGTAGGAAAGGACATTGGTTTGTTCAAGATTATAAAGTGAAAGTTACCAAACTGAATTTCCCTTATACTATCTAGTCTGCTATCTCTTTTAACAGGCAAGATTCTTTAGTTATCAATGTGTGTGTGTATATCTATGTTTTTAACTATTTGTTATGGTTTATGTCTAGCTGTCCCCCCAAAGCCTAATGCAATCATGGGGTGTCACTTCTATTGATCTGAGACTTGATTCATGATCCCTGGGATCGCATTTTAGTACTGATGGAATTATTGGTCTAAGTAAGGCTCAGACTATGGGTGTAGCCTAGGGCGGATATCCTAAGGTGGAGAGCCTGAATGTAATATAAAGAGTGACAGAGATAGACCCAAGCTGTAGTTGTTGGTCTGCTTCCCTGATTGGTTGGCTGCCTCTGCCACCATTCTGCTGCTGTTCCACCACCATGAACTGGATGCTCTCAGCTCTGTTCCACTCAGCCTTGGGCCAGCCAAATATGGACTGAAACCTCCACAAACTGTGAGCTAAATAAACCTTTCTTTCCTTCATTTTGAGTGTCAGGTATTCCCCTTTCTAAAGAATCCCAATACCTATCTGCCTTTATCTGGGAAAATCAGGAATCTATCTGGATTGTCATGCCCCAGACTTACTCCATGTCTGTGAGCACCCTAAGTGAAGAGGCCCAAGAGCCTCATTTTAGTTGTAAATGGTGTCCTCATGTGTTCTGACAGTAACGACCATTCTTGTGGACAGTGAGTACCTTCTTAGAGTATTAACAAGAAAGGTACATGAGGTGTCAAGAGATAAAATTTAAGAGCTGACTGTGCGGGTGGTATCTGGTCCATGGTGTTTCAGGTGCAGGTAAAACAACCTTCACAGACTCAGCTCTTCTAACATTTCCTCTTCTTGAAACACAACTGAGTAGTTTTTGGATTTGTAGGGTGTGACACTTTCTCCAACTGCCTCTCCTCTCTGTGCCATGACAGGGGAGAGTGGGATCTGCTGTGCAAACATGGCTCCAAGCACTCATGCTGCAACTTCTCTGCGACTTCCCCTCACTAAATTCAGTCTCCTTCCCCTTTATCTTAATGGACCTATAAGAGCCTGTCTCACTCTTCCGCACCTGTCAAGCAAGACTACTTTACCAACAGAACCCCTGGTAAGCCTTAGCTGAAACAGCACTTCATGCAGGGCCACAAATCAAGACTTTGAGGGCTCCACTCATCCACCAAAGTGCCCATCATGCTATATACCCTTCCTCTCAGCCCTGACCCTTGTCACCCCACCACCCTGGCCCACCTCCCGCAAGAATCCTGCTAGTTATGACCAACCAAAACCCCCACCCCTCATGTTTCTTTCTTTTTCATTGACCCCACCCTCCCCTTGTCCAAGTTGTGCTTGGAATTACACACAGTACTGTACCAAGGCTTCTATGCTGTGATTACAACAGTTCCTAATAAAATGTTTATACTACTTGACAGTCCAGTTCTAGTTTTCTTTTTAAAGAATAAGCATTCAATGCTTTAAAAGTTACAGAGACTATGAGGGAAAGGGGCACTTATCTGGTGACAAATCAATAATGATGGATCTGTCAGAATCCTTCCTGGAAGCTTTGTCCAGTAGAAAGTTTACTCACCTAGAAGAATGCCAGTCACATTAACAGTAATGAAAATTTATCAATTCCAAATATAATTTGCCAACATTTGAAACCAGGAACAATAAATGACCCTTCATTAACTAACACAAAGTACTGACTACCAAATAATGTAGTCTAAAAGACAGGACTTGGTAGCACTTAAGAGGTGGCTAACCTGGTCTGTGCTGTCCTGGCAGAAAGTGGGCAGCACCAAACAGCATGAACAGGAAAACCAGAGGAGGACTGCACCTGTGCACGGGAGCTGGCACAGTAGAGGCAAGCAGACTTTTCACCGCTGGAAACAGGAGAAGCAAACAAAAAACATCAGCTAAGTCCAACAAGACTGTGCAAAGGCCGCTGACAGAAGTAATTTCAGGGAAGAAGCTCCCTCCTTTTCAAAGAGAGGGAAATAATGATTTTAAAAGATTAGAAGTATTAAGTGTAAACTTACTTATCTTCTGTTAGATTAGTTTCATTTTATTTGTTTTTCTAGATTTATTTTCTAACCATTTCCCCATAGCTTTTGGTTTCCTATTTTCTCTATCTGGGTACTTTAACACATACAGAATATTTTCTAGAATCTACTATTAAAATAAAATTTTTATAATCTACTTCCATTGGGCCAGTGAGATAGCTCAGCAGCCTAAAGCTCCTGCTTAGGCAAGCTTAGGCAACCACAGGGACTGCAGTTCGATGCCTGACACCATATGCTGTGCCAGCCCCACCCCCAGGGCAGGCTGAACCAGCCATAACATAATAAACAAATAAATAAATAATCAATCAATCAATCAATCTGCTCAAAGGCACTACTGATACAAGTCAGGACATGCTACCCAAAACACAGCACCTTGGCATTTGAAGAAACTCAAAAGTAGGAACTCTTTATCATCTCCTCACCTTTTTTGAACAGCCATAGGTCTAGAAAGAAGGGCTTCTCTGATGGCACTCAGAGATGCCACCATGCCCACTCTTTATCTGGAGGAAAGGGTGTCCTTAAAATAGACAGACAGAGGGACCACAGAGATAGCCAGGCAAGCACAAGGACCTGGGTTTGATCGCTGAGCGGAGCACAGAACCAAAGCGAGGTGTGGCGGTGCACACCTGTAATGCTAGCACCAGGAGGCTAAAACAGGAGAACCACTATGAGTCCAAGCTACATGGTGAGACCCTCCACCAAATACATTTTTAAAAAGAAAAAGACAGGCAGAGCAAAACAGAACACTCAGGCCTTGCAGAGTCCCCCTCCTCCTGTTCCTTCCCTTCAGATTACAGTATCAAACGCCCTCCCCAGGAGCAGCTGCACTTGATCAGACCCAGCCAAAGAAACACAGATTTCCCAGTTTCTGTTTTCATTTACTTATGAAGGCTCCCATGTCACATAAATCTTACATTAAATAAACTGCATTTTTTTTCTTGTTCGTCCATCTTATGTTACAGGCTCTCAGCTATAATCTTGTAATTGGTAAGAGAAAAGAAAAAATATTTCTCCCATGTCCTACTTATAACTTAAGAACAACTCTAAGGTTTCTGAAGAGCTACCACCAAGATAATTGCATAATAAAATACTCATATCTGACAAATGTTCAGTGTGCAATACTTATCTGAAACATTAAAATATATACACATAATGTTTCAATTAGATATATTTCTAAGTATATACAGTTCAGAACTGTCTTATATTCCTAGCCCTAAACCTTTTATCAAACCTAAAAGTACACCAGTTTGTCCAGCTGAACGTTTTTCCCCTTATACTACATTTTATATGATACCACATTAGTTCAGTTTTCTTTCTTCTACACGCAGCATCTGTGCATTCCCCATTCTCCCACCATCTTCATCCATCTCTTTGCAATCTCTCTACATTAGGGCATCTACAAACAAACCAATCTAACCACCCCCCCCCACACACACACACGCACACACACGCAGCCATCAGGTAATTGGTTACCTATTACCACCCTCTAGTGGTTACTCATAACATATAAAATAAAATCTTAAACTCTATAATAAACAACATCTTTTTCTGCAGAGCAAGTTTTAAGGCAAGTAAAGAAGGAAAAGAGGTGCACCCTATTGTATGAGGGCAGCCACTGTGTAAGAGAGTGGCCAAAAAGATACACTTCTAGTATTGTAGGCAGCTGAATTACATAGAAATATTACAGGCAGCACTTGAAGTACCAATCCCTGATACTTCACTTAAAAGAAAGAAAGAAAGAAAGAAAGAAAGAAAGAAAGAAAGAAAGAAAGAAAGAAAGAAAGAAAGAAAGAAAGAAAGAAAGAGAAAGAAAGAAAGAAAGAATATTACAGGCAGTCAAACAGGGCCAGGCCCTCAAGGGCTACATGGAAGACAAGGTGACTTTCCAACTATAGACAGACACTCCTCCACCGTGGGCCAGATCTCAAGACGAGTACACAATGCAGCCACGTACTTCCCTAAGAATGGGCATCAGGGACTGATATGCTAAGTAAGTATCAATCACCTTGAAAGAGCCTGAAAGAGTCACCAGCCCAAGCCCAACAGGAAGAGACCTTGTTCAGTGTTCTTGCCCGCTTGCTACATGACTTGCTTCTGCATTTGGTCCTGGACTTAATCAATTTTACCTCAGCAATGGTGCTTGATATCTCACTGGTTGACCAGAGTTTTGTCCCCCCTCATGCCCACGTGAGTGAGTTCCCATGTCTTATCCACTACCTAGACCTGCCTCGTCACATGCTTTTCCTCTATAAAAGTCGCTGGAAGAGACAGCTTCCCAGGGACCACCCACTCAGAACACCCCTCCTGTCCCTCTCTTTGACTGGTGCTTTCTTTCCCCTAATAAATACATTGTGCTCATAACTTCCGTTTGTTCCTAAAACCCATTCTTCAGTTGTAGAGAACACGAGCTCATTCCAGGTACTTCTCAGGTTGGGAGATAAGTTTTCCCCTGTATCATTTTGGAGTCATCCACCTGGGATCAGTTTTTTCTCCCTGTATCACTAGCACATTTTTATTTTCATTGTAAGTATAAAGTTAGTTCCAAAAATAACTCTAAAGGTGAACTGCTAAGAGGATTTATTTCCCCAAAGTCACAACAACATATAGAGGCATTTCACTTATTAGGTTACACTATCTTCTACTCGTCCAAGCCTGGTAATCTAATAGATGACCAAAGGAAAAAATTATCCATGATTTTGAAAGGCAGCCATAAATAAAAGAATATATTATGGCCGGAAATGAGATCCAGTTTTATGCAGAGGCAAGGCAGTCCTCGGAACCGTGCTGTTCCAAGGACTGAGCAGATGAACGCAGAAGCACAGCCTTCCCTCTAGGTCGCACTGCAGGTCAGGAGCTGACAGTTCATACCATTGAGAGCCTAATTCCTCATGTGGCTTCTGGCGCCGTTCAGGGTGCATGGTTACTAAACCAGTCCACTGATGGATCTGGCAGCTCCCTAATCCCGGCAGCCGAGATATGATGTAATGTAAAAGGGGCACAAAGTTGCTGTCGCGGTCCCTGGCTGCATTTGCTATCCTCTGCCGGCCATGCCTTGGGCTCAGCTGCTTATGCACTGAAAGCTCCGTAAACTGAGTTAAATAAATCTTCCCTCCCTCATCTTGAGCATCAGTTATTTTATCTGTCACCTTACCAAAAGAAGTTAACTAAACAGGGCCTGGCGGGATGGTTCAGTGGTCTAAAGCGCCTGCTTAGGAAAGCTTAGGTGGCTACAGGGACTGTGGTTCCATCCCCGGCACCACATGCTGTGCCAGCCCTGCCCTCAGAGCAGGCTGAGCCGGCCATAGAAATAAATAAATAAGCAAACAAAAGTTCTGAAACAAGAAAAAAAAGTAAAAAAAAAAAGAAGTTAACTAAACAGATGCAATGTAAGGACTGAAAGTCTGGTGCTCTTTCTACCACATTATGACTAATACTTTATACACATTTATCCACCTAAGGAGCAAGAGTGATCCTTTTGTTTTTTTTGTTTTTTTTCCAATTCTTTTATTGTTTAAATTTAACAATGGTTATATTACATATTTTCATCATCGGATCAGTTTAGATTAATACATATAGGTATATAAGATTGATCAAACAACTAAACATTAACCTTTCTAAATCCACATTA
>PVJA010046446.1:0-15108 GCA_004027025.1 Myocastor coypus
TTTCTTTCTTTCTTTCTTTCTTGTTTTTGCCTTTTTCCTTTTTTTTGTTGGCCTTTTTTGAGACAGGGTCTCACTGTACAGTTGAGGCTGGCCTTGAGCTCACTTTTGCAGCCCAGGCTGGTCTTGAACGCACACTGATCCTCCTGCCTCAGCCCCCCAAGTG
This sequence comes from Myocastor coypus, assembly GCA_004027025.1. Classification (NCBI taxonomy): domain Eukaryota; kingdom Metazoa; phylum Chordata; class Mammalia; order Rodentia; family Myocastoridae; genus Myocastor; species Myocastor coypus. Next base: position 164 of record PVJA010046446.1, read on the forward strand.
CTGGGATTATAGGCATGCACCACCATGCCCGGCCAAGGCTCTGATTTTCTGAGGCTTGAAAGATCCCAAGTCAGAGCTGCAGCACCAACCCCAGGTCACTAGGTCCTACTTCAGCTGTGTAATGCTGGTAACTCAGTCTGCATATCCTTCCCTCTGCATGTGGCAGAGGTGAGCACAGACCTCCTCCCTAGCCCGCCTCGAGGCACTCACCTAACTCCCACAATTCTCCTGGTCACTTATCCTCAAGCCACTCCTTTCTCCATGAAAAAATAAAACCCAGGTTTGGCCTTCCATGGTGACCTTTGTTCCAGATAGTCAGTGTCACGGCTGGACCTAGGACCCCCTTTTTGCTCCCCACAATTACAAATACCCTGCCTAGGTATTATAATTCTTGCTTTTAGGGGCACGTGGTGTGGTAGATTGAAATTAACTTGGCAGGATTCCAATAATTTATCCACCTGATTATAATGTAAACTTCTCTGACTGACATGGGGACAAGCTCTTTCTAAGTATGACTTTCATTTTAATTGTTCCACCTTGTAATTCATAAAATTAAAATTAAATAAATCATGTAAACATTTCAAGATTCACAATCCACTGTGAAGGAAACAAACAGCAGATTGCTCCCCGGAAAAGGAGGCTAATTTGACTGAGGAGCAAATGACCTGTTTTAAGGCATTTAGTTCACGTGTGAGGAATGATCTACAGTGCAATGGAGAGGGCACTTGCTGAGGACATAATGCAGAACCAGAATTTATGAAGCCATACTGAATCTCTAGAACTTTCTAGGTCCACTGACTGTGAAATGTGAAGCTGTTTCACATTGTGACTCAGTTTATATTCCTGTTAGTCATGAAAACTGATACTTCGGTGTGTTAGGCTCATGTCATTCTTTCAGAAAGATACTATACACCGGTCATCAATGAGATTAGCTATTTCTTAGTCCCTTTCATTAAATATTTGCTAACAGACAAGCAGCAAGATGCTCTTATAAGAATTAGAGAAAGGCAATTGTTCTACTTTACTGAAATAAGCGTTAGAAAGTTAAATTCATAAGCCAGGTGGGGTGCTGAAATACTCTAATTTCACCTGAAACAGAGAATTTGAGGCAGGAGGATTGAAAATTTAAGGCTAGGATGGGCAATTTTGCAATTTATTGACAAATTCAAGAGCAAAAAGGTTGGTGACAGTACCTCAGGGCTAAAGCCGCGCATTCCATGTCCAGGATCAAATACATAAGTAGGTAAGTACCTAAATACATGAATAAATACTTGTAAAGGAGTTTCCAGTATAGAAAAACTTTTAGAAAATGCATGACATTGGCTTAGACACTTTCCAACATTTCTCAATAAACTATGTCACAAAGGAGCATAAAAAGTGTTTCTTTAATAGAGCAAGTAGACGAATGATGTCGGTTCAGGCCTGCTGGGTCACAGCTGTCATCCTCACTACTAGGAAACCTGAGGCAGGAGGAACACAAATCTCAGGCTACCCTGAGCACTCTATCGAGACCCTGCTTTAGACTGAAACGTTACGGGGCTGAGGAGGTAAGCTGAGTGAGAGGATGCTTGTTAGCCCAACGGACAGCCTGAGCTTCAGACACAGTACTCTGGCCAACAAAAAAGGAAGAGAAAGCTTCCAGAATGTCCATGTCTAATGGCTACCCATAGGGAGGAAAACAAAAGATAAAATATGTCTTTTTTATTTGTGTTCAGAAAGAAAAGCAAAGTATTTCAGGACCTAAAGGTGACTAGCATCAAAATGAAATTTCCACACACAAGAGAAGATCATTTTCATACTCATGAGTGGCAGGAATCTGTGCTTTGTGAAGTGCAGAAAGTACTATTATCCATCAAGGGTATTACAATTATGTTAAAATGTATATATTTATGTGAAAGGTAATGATTTGTTTATGCAGAAAATAGATGTGAATGACATGCAGACAGCACTTTCAAAGCATATAATTAATTCCAAGCCAGATACAAGATTAGCTATTTGATAGTTGAATACCTTTAACAATGTATTGTATTGTACAAAGCACAGGACATACAACTGAGTCAGTATTTGTTGAGCCAAGTATTTTTCTCATTGATAGAATGAGATAGTTATTCCATGACCTTATGAAGATTTGGAAATATGTCAGGGTAATATAATAATCAATCAAATGCAAATTACATGGCCTTAAAATTTTATGCAGTTTACTTATAACATGACACCAATGGACTATCCTAATGTAATGCACTGGGTTATTGCATTTGATTTGATTTGGTTAAAATATAACATGTCAGTTGCTTGTGTACATTTCAAAATTGTATTCTCCAAAACATTATGTGATAAAACAGCTCTCTAGAAAGTATTTATTACTTGAAGATATAGAAGACATTAAAGCAGTTTATTCCATTTGCTTACATATTTCAATGAATAATGCAAAATAATTACTAATGGCACAAGTCAAAATCTCATGTTACACTTGGTGTGGGAAAACAACACGTCATAATTAAAGATGGAGTAAATATTGTTCTTCCTGGAGAAATGGAAGTTAATTTAGCATGAGCCATCTGTATATTTATTTATTTCATTTCAGCTAGTTAACAAATTCTAAATAGTAAGGAAATGTTCAAAAAAGGTCCTGTGAAAATTAAAATATCCCTCAAAATTTTATTCCTTAGGAAATGGATACATAATTGTATTGGTGATTCTCATCATTACATGGCTTGGGATTTCATCACTGTGCTCTGATTTATGGACTAACATTAGAATCCACCGCTGGCATTAACTCTTACTTTTCTGCATGGTGCATCATGAGTACCCTGCAGGGGAACTAAGTATAATATGTCCAGCTCAGCCTGCCCTGGGGATGGGGCTGGAGCAGCACATGGTACCCCGGGTCAAACTGCAGTCCCTGCAGCTGCCTGAGCTTGTCTAAGCAAGAGCTTTAGACCTCTGAGCCATCTCACCATCTCCGACAACTAAGTTACTGTTCCCGTGTGAGTGTTCATTTCTAGTCAAGTCTATGTACAAAAGTATTACAATCATCGAGAGATTAAACGAGAAGCAAATGTTTTCTAAATCCTAAAAATTTAAAATAAATTGAAAAAAAGACTTTTCTTTTTCATTTTTTATTTGTTTGGTACAGGATCTCACTGCACACCTTGAACTGGTTGTGACCCTCCTGTTTTCAGACAGGCATGTGCCACCATGCCCAGACTTGGTTGCCTGGCTCAGCACATCCCAGGGGAGGGGCTGACATGGCTTAGGGGGCTGGGGGCTGAGATCGAACCCTCGTCCTTGAGCTCCCCAAAGCAGGCACTTAGTCTGCTGAACTATCTCACCTACCCCAGAAATTATGTTAAATAAGCCATATTGTTGGTTGTTGTTAGTGCCTAGGGATTGAAAGAGGTAGCTCTCCATTTGAGGAAAGGAAGTAGGATTTTAGGAAGTACTACACACAGTTTCTGCACTATAAATAATTCCATGAGGCTCAGCACTCCTGAGACTGAGGCCGGGGCTAGCCTGGCATGTGCTACAGGGAACTGAACCCCAGTCCTTGTGTGTGCTTAAGCGGGCACTTAGTCTGCTGAGCTATCTCACTAGCCCTTATCATAGTTAGTTATGATATATCAAAAAATATTAACCTTTACTGAAGGTCTGTTGTGTCGAGCACTACTTTACAAGTGTGATCTGGCCATTACTTTTGTTTGGAGATGGCTTATGGTTGAAAAGGGTACATTTACATGCCTCATTAATAAGGAGTGCACTTGTAAGAGTGAAACCATTTATTTACTTTTGTTGTCAATAAGTTACCCTTTATTTGGTCAAAATTTATCCTTCATGTTTACTTGAGGATGGTTTTAAATGAGATAAATATTTAAATCAGTAAAGTTTGAGTAAAGCAGATTGATAACCACTTGTGAGTAGGCTTGATACAATTTTGATCATCCCAAAGCATAAGGCAAACAGTTGCCCCATTTCAACGATTAGATTCCTAGTGACTTTCAAGCTGAGAATTTACTTTTAAGTGAGAATGTAAATAAATCTCTGTTTTCAGCTGAGATGCCCAGAAACTGAATAAAGGAGTGACTAACCAAGAAGAAGTCATCCTTGTGGGAAATAAGGACTCTAATTACTTAAGTTATTTATTACCTAGAGTAGAAATCTGGACACATGGATGTAGATTGTTCTCTTAAAACAAAAGAGTAACTCTTGCCCTGGTTTTACTTTGTTACACCAACTGGCCAGCACAGAATAGTGGATCTAATTTGTTTTATTTGTGCAGTACCTTTCCTGCTGGTGACGTTCTCCTCTTTGCCATGGCATGTGGTCCTTCCTGGTGCAGCTGTTGATCATGTAGCTTGTTCTGTCACCCAGAGGTGTACTGGTCTGGGTCAAAGCTGAATCCAAACTGAAATCCTTGCATCGTGCTTTCTTCACTGATCTTGAAAATAACAGGACTAGGGCTGTCTATGGCCACCCACTGCTCCCGGCTGAAGAGTGAGCCATCAAGCGCGAGGAGTAAACAGTAAGAAGTGGTAAGATGGGATAGAATCAGTGTGCCTAAGTCACAAACAGCAAAGTTTGTGACGTTGTTGGGACCAGGGTTCATACTACACACTGACACCATTTAAGTTGATTCTAAGCCATCATACTCATTCCAACACCCATAAATAAATTATCAAAAATATATAGCAACAGGTAATATGTAACAAACAGGGGACCTCAGTAGCACCATGAGAAGCAATAAGTGAAACGATATAGAATGTTTATGAGTATAATAATAGGAAAGAGGGAGACGGAAATCTTTAGTGGTGAAGGGGACTGAGATGTGGAGGAAGTGGGGAGGCAGAGAAGATAAAAACAATTTGAGATAAGGTATGTGTATATAGCAATTCATCAGTGGAATACAATTACCAAGTATTAAAAATATGAGCCCATAAAATAATAAAATTTGAAAGAAAAATGAAACAATACAAAAAACTCCAACTTAGATTGTATTCTCATCTTTATAGAGGAGATAAAATCAAGGGGAGTTGGGGTTTCTGAAGATGAAATATCTCTGATTATCACAGAATTCTTATATTTTTTTAAAATTTTATATATTTGGTACAGGATCTCACTATGCAGCATGGACTTGCAGCGAGCCTCCTGTCTCAGCCTCCTAAGCCCTGGGATTACAGGCATGGTTTAGGAGGCCAGCAAGGCGCCGGTGCTGACACAGCGTGCAGTACCAGAGGTTGGACCCTGGTCCTTGTGCTTGCTGTGCAGGTGCTTAGACCACTGGCCTTCGCCCTGGCCCAGTTTTCATTTCAGTCCAAAAGACACAATAGGGTAGGTCTATGGTGGCAGAAGATCAGAAGGAAAATTTCTAAATAACGTAGAAAGACTCTTTATAACTACAGCATAAGCCGATGTGTGTAACTGACAAGTCTTTTTTATTTCAGCAATGGGACACATTCTGAAGCACAAATTAATATATCAATTTTGCATTCAAGTGTACTATTAGGCAAAAATGTTCATTTCAGAGTGCCTCACTTTCATTTTGGGTGGATTACATATTATAGAGCTCAGATGCAATTATGTTGGCTTCTCACTCCTTACTATGGATCCTTTATTTATCATTGTGTGACCAAATTATCACAGTGCAGAAAATCATTGTATAGTGAATCCAGGTGAGGTCTTTGGGAAAGACACATTTGATAATATATTTGCAGCCTCTTCCTTTGCCTCCTTTATACAGTAGTGCTGTGAGCCGGGCGTGGTGGCTCACGCCTGTAATCCCAGCACTCGGGAGGCTGAGGCAGGAGGATTGGTGCGAGTTCGAGACCAGCCTGGGCTACAAAAGTGAGCTCAGGACCAGCCTCAACTGCATAGCGAGACTCTGTCTCAAAAAGGCAAAAAAAATAAATAAATAAATAAAAATAAAAAAAAAATAAAATAGTGCTGTGGATACGTACAGACTACCCTAACCACCCCCCCCAAAAAATCTAAGAATCCATTTGTAAGTTGTCAAGTAATGCTGACCTGAAAATTATAATAATAGTGATGATGATAACACGTAAATAAATAAATAATGGAAAATGCATTATTCTCCCATTATCCTGTCTTATTTCATTCATCAATTCAAAACTTTTCATTGCTGAACATTTAAATGGAGTTTGACCTCTGAGCTTTTAGCAGCAAAATTAAGATACTATGTGATAATGAACTGAGTTAATTTTAAAAGGAAAGTATATTTTCCCTAAATGAATGAAATATTCCTTACTCTTTTTGAGTAAGAATAAAAGATTTAGAGAACTTTCATCTATAATGAAGTTTCTAGAAATATTAGAAAAATACACATAAGAAAGTCTCTTTATTGTCATAGTCATGTATGACATTTTGCATATTTTATTTCTTTATTTTTTAATCAGAAAAAAAGCCTTTTTTCTTTTAGTCCCTGAAACCATAACTTGAGGCCAAGATTACAAAGTAAATGCACTGATATTGCTGGCAATTTAATTGGGTTAAAGTGTCTTTGATATCAAAAAGACTTTGTGTTTGATCATTAGGCTTTCAGGGGCACCGTCATGCTCTGGGCAAGAATGGAGAGGAGACTGAGGAAGCCTTTGAATTCAGTTCTGGGTGTTTCCAGGCTGTTTCCCAGACTGCAGCTAAGGTTTGGGGATCCGGACAGGCACTGACCCTTAGTACCAGAGCTGCTCTGCAGAGCTCCCTGGGTTCCTGCCTGCAGCTCTTCCCAGAGAAACCCCTGTATTTGGAGGTAAATTTGGTTTCCAGTGACTGCCTCCTCACAGCTGGGAAATCGAGTTTTCAGCTTTCCTGTTTTGCCTGTTTCGCTTTTCAGGATCTGACACGTGTATCTTCAATTTCCCTGGACCATTAATTCTGATTTCACGAATCATACTCAGCAATCCAGGACCCATTCTCTGCCCCTAAAAGCAAACTTAATACAGTCATATTAAGAATGACAGATAAACTAGCAAGTTTAATTTTAAGAGCTCAATTTTTCCATTATTTAAATAAAGGAATTGAGTCAAAAACCCTTATTTTTCTAACTATTTGAGCTAAAAAAACTTAATTTTCACTATGAAGTATAATGACTATCACATCAGAGAATATTTATTTATTTATTTGTATTTTTACAGAAAAGTCTACAGAGTGTTCAGGGTCTTACTGCTGGATCAGATTTATAGTGATCTGCCTGTTTACAGCTTCCCAAGAGCTGGGATTACAGCCCTGCACCATCATGCCCAATCTCAATTGCTGTCTCAGAGCACCCTAGGGGCGAGACCTGCAGTGTAAGCCTGGGGATCCAACCTCTGCCCCTTGTGCCTGCTTGCAAGCTCTTTAATCCACTGAGCTATTTGGCCGGGTCCCAGAAACCTATTTAATACAACATTTTAAAATTGTTGACTAGGAGGAGGGAAAATTTTGCAGGGAATATTAAGAATTGTATGACTTTTCATTCTGTCCATGTAAATTAGTTCTTAAATATTTTCCTTAAAACATAATTTAGGCCAGGTGTGGTGCTGCATTCCTATAATCCCAGCACTTGGGAGGCTGAGGCAGGAGGATCAGTGCAAGTTGGAGATCAGCCTGGGCTACAAAAAGTGAGCTCAAGACGAGCTTGAATTGCATAGAGGCTCTGTCTCAGAAATGGCAAAAATAAATAAATAAATAAATTAATTAATTAATAATAAAATATAAAATTAAGATTTATATTTTTAAAATGGTTTTAGGAACCAAATTAGTCTTTATCTTAATTAAAGAAGTAAATTATACATTTTAAAACATCATTATCACAAAAAGTTACTAAAAGGCAAAACAATGTCCATTTATTTAAAATGTCACTGATGGCCTATTGGATTAACAAGGATTCATCCAACACTGCGGGGACTCCCTTTCTGTGCTCTACTAAACCACCAGTATCTTATTCTGTCACAGAACTTGAGAAAGGTGCTACACTGTGAGGCTTGATAGTTTCTCTCATTCCTGTTTTCGCTACGAGCAGAAATTTTTGCTGCACATGAAATTTACATGGAGTCTATGGAGTAGGTACAGCAAAAGACACATCTTGATTCTTTCTTCTTGTGTCTTATTATTTTTTTTTTATGTATTTGGTACAGATCTCACTAGGCAGCTTGGGTTCATAGTGATTCTACTGTTTTAAGCATCCCCAGCACTGGGATTATGGGTTACAGGCTCGTGCCACAACAGCTGGTCTTGGAGGCCAGCTCAGCACCCCTGGGTGGGGTCAGCACAGGCATGTGGTGCTGGGGGTCAAACCCTGGCCCGTGAGCTGGCCTAATCCGCCGAGCTACCTCTCTGGCCCTTCAACATTGGTTCTTAGTTCATCTCCTTCATCTCCTGTTCTCATTATCATTATTATTATTATTATCATCATTGTTATTATTATTATTATTTATAGTTCATGTCTATGACAGTCATAATCACATCAGTCATGGGTATCAGGAAGTGTGCCTTACACACACTCAAGCTTTTTACTTAACATTTCCCTTACCCTGCCCATTCACCCTCAGCCTGCTAGACCCTTTTCCATCTGCAGAAGGCCTGCCTTCCTGTGTCCCACTGTCTCTCCTTTGAATTTTCTGTTTATTTGCACTTTGCTTTACTCGAAGGGAAGACACACAAGGCCTATACCCTTGCAATTCACTTTCAGATTCTCTAACATTCAGAGTCTTTTCATTACTGTCTGTTACAGAGGCCAAGAGAGATAGGGAGGATCCATGTAACAGAGGCCAAGAGAGATAGGGAGGAAGGGAGACAGAGAGAGAGAGAGAGAGAGAGAGAGAGAGAGAGAGAGAATGAGGGTTCGTGCATGCACTGAACATCCAGTTCCAGGCCTTGCTATTGGTAAGCAAGGGCTCTACCCCCGAGCTACTCTCTGAAGTTTCTTCCTGCTTGATTTCCTACACCGTCCTTCCAGAATCTCACACCCACACCTACCCTCCACCTCCCACTGCCACAAACACCGGCAATGACTAGATGTTCAACTCATTCCATGAAGTGTTATTTTTTGGCACATAACCTGCATACTTCTGCCTATAACTTTAAATAATTTCCAGATTATATATAATATAGAATATAGTAGCCGGGCGTGGTGGCTCACGCCTGTAATTGCAGCACTCGGGAGGCTGAGGCAGGAGGATTGGTACGAGTTCGAGACCAGCCTGGGCTACAAAAGTGAGCTCAGGACCAGCCTCAACTGCATAGCGAGACCCTGTCTCAAAAAGACCAAAAAAAAAAAAAAAAAAAAAAAAAAAAAAAGAAAGAAAAAAAAAAAAGAATATAGTGTCAATCTCATCCAAGCAGTTCTGCATAGCTGACCAAATAGTAGTAATGCCATTCATATGTTCAACAATATGCAAATATTTCAAACACCTTTTATTTTCATGATTGAATTACAGCAACCTCAGATATGAAAAGTTCGTAGTATATTTGTCAAAAGTGAAAAATGTATACATTATCATGAGTTCAGATATATATATATCTGGATTTGTGATTAATGCATAAAAATGCTTAATATTTTTTTCCTGTTTTATTATACAGGCATTAGTATCCACTCCCCAACTACCTTCTTTCATGCATTTTCCTCTTTTTTTCAGTATAATTTTCATTTATTTACTTTTTCTGTAGTTTATCTTTATTACTTTTAATAAGAAATAACAATATATAATAATGTGACAATTTTAAAACAAATTAGTAGTACATTTCAATAATTTCATACAATGCACAATGTTGTCCTCCTTTTCTTTTTTTTTTTTTTTTTTTTTTTTTTTTTTTTTTTTTTTTTTTTTTTTTTTTTTTTTTTTTTTTTTTTTTTTCCTTGTTGTTGTTATTAGGGATTATACTCAGGACCTTATGCTTTCCAGGAAGGTTCTTATGCCTCTGGGCTGTCTCCCCAGTGCTTCCTCATTATTTTTGAAATCATTGTTATTTTACATGTTTGCCATCACTTCCCAACCCAGAGCCAATGGGCTTCATTTCTCTCTTTTCTTCTTTTCCTCATTTCTTTGAAGAAGCCTCAGCAAGTGACTAAACAACTACCAAGTGCATGGGGCGGGGTGGATAACGCTGCCAAGATTAGGAATCAACGCACTTGACCTCTTTCATGTAACAGCAGACAGCATAGGGGTGATCTTTCTAAATTCACCTCATAAATAGTGATTTCTTCTCCACTTGGAGAAAACAGAAGCAGCTGTTCTCGTGATATTAAATTGAGACGATTGTCATGTGTGAAAGACTAACAAGGACAACATTTGGAAAAATGCAATTCAGACAAATAACGGAAATGTTCATAAAGACCTCTGGGGCACGGGCTGGTTTGCTCAGTTAAGTAAAAGGAGATTTCCGATGTAGGAAGGAGGAGGAACAGAAACCTGGTGTGGTTGTTTCGGGGGCAGGAGGGCCCGTCTGGTTGCTTCACCCACACTACAGAGAAGTTATCACTCAAGTACTGAAAACAGCAAAATGTTTGAAATTCCATAAAAATCAGACCATAAAAAAAGGAACCAAACTGAAATTTAAGGAAAGCAAAATAAATTTAAAAAAATATTAAAATGGTTTGGAGCAGACCAGAATAAATTTTTTGCAAGGTTTGACTCTTCCTCATAGGGATGGAGTACGATTAGGATAGAAAAAAAAAAAAAAAGATGAAGTCAAGGCGGCCTTTTGCTGTTGGGTACAGGGTGAGTGGCTCGCGGGAGGCCTGCTCCCTCCCTCAGAATATCCATCATGATATGGTTGTTTTTCACGGAGGTTGCCTTGGTGTGAGGCTATTGATCAGCCCTCAGTGTCCCCATGATCGATTACGTATTGGAGGTCCCCTCCCTTTCACACCACATCCCCACTCTGGCAACAGTAGCCGTTGTATCTAAAACCTAACAGAGGCTACCAAGATTTGTGCTGCTGTCGAAGTGATTCTGAGAGCACTCTTGTGTATTCTTTTACCTGCCAATTACAGACAAGCGTGGTTTTGGCAGATTTTGTTTAATATCAAAGCCATTTCCTTGGAGTCACATTGAAAAGTAAATCCATTCCTCATATCATAAAAAATTTTAAGCAGGAGTTTTAGGCTATCTAAAATCTGCATAGAGCGTTCATTGCCATTTCTTATTTTCTCCAAATAGATTCTAGGTTACATAGCTCAACGGCTGAGGGGCTCTGTGTGGCTCAAATGTTCATCTTTAGTAAATACTGAGGACTAGTGAATGCTTCTCACTTGAATTCTTGGTAGTTTATAGGCTGTTTGTAAAATATTAGCCCAGGGGCTTGCGCAAAAGGAAAATTCAAAATACAGGATTATTGCTTGATTTTAAAAGGGTATAAATCTTTCAGTATAGACTGAAAAAGATGAAAGGAAGGAAGGAATGAGAAGATAGAATCGGGGAGGTGTGAGTACTTCTGTAAAGATTGGCCTTCTCTGAAGATAAAAACAGAGTGGGGACAGTCATACACAAGAGACTTCCGGAGGGAGCACAGAAGCATTTTGATGTTAGTAAACACGTTATAAAGAAGTGGTTATAGTTTTTTTTTTTTTTTTTTTTTTTTTTTAATGAAAAATGTTCCCATAGAACTCCTCAGTGCCCCTCCAGTGTATCACAAATTAAAGAGAATAAGTTTGAGGAAGAAATGTTTTGTTCTGGGCCCGGCAGGATGGCTCAGTGGTCTAAAGAGCCTGCTTGGGAAAGCTTAGGCGCCTTCAGGGACCGCGGTTCCATCCCCGGCACCACATGCTGTGCCAGCCCTGCCCTCAGGGCAAGCTGAGCCGGCCATAAAAATAAATAAACAAAAGTTCTGAAACAAGAAAATAAATAAAAAATAAATTTAAAAAAAGAAATGTTTTGTTCCTGTTAAAGAAATGGACAAAAGCTTGAGCCTGTGGATGAAAAGGGAAGTTCTTCCGTTAACTCTCTTCCCACATCATCACGAATATACCCATCATCTGAGTAAAATTCATGACCAACCTGGCAGCTACTACTTCACATAAAGCTCCCTGCAGCCCTTGTTCCCCTGCTACCCAGGTAGCTATTTCCTTCTACGTAAAAACTTGCAGTCCACTGAGTCCACGAAAGGCCTTGCGTGTAACAATAAAGTCAATTGTGCAGTATTTATCAGGCATGGAATTTAAGGTAAAAGAGTCAATTTGGCAAATAGTCATATTCTTATTCAGTTGACTAAAATTATTATCCTCCCTCACCACAAATGGGAGATGATTTGTGTAATTTCTGATGGAAAATGCACTTTCCAACCGGATGCTGGTAGCATTATCTAAAAGACTCAAGCCAGTAATGCGTTTTGTTTATCTTAAGACCAACTTGTCAGAATAACAAATGATAAAGATAGCAGAGTAAAGCAGAACATCTTTTCTCCTTTTGCTTGAAAGTGAGAAATTCTTCCCTGCCCCCTCCCCCAGCTCCTTGGAGGATAAAAGGAAAGAAATAAAATTCTCATCGCTAATACATTTCTGGTCAACAAGCCTGAGGGCTACTTCCTGTTTTTCGTTGTGTGAATAATAGTCTGGTGCTGAGGGCAACTGGATTGTGTTTTATTTTATTGTATGACTGTAAAGCAATTTCAGTCTCCAATTGAACATTTCATTTCTTCTTTATTAAATTTCACGATTGTTCTTTCACCTCAGGTACTTCGAGTAGTGGCAGCTACATTTTTAGAGAGCACATTTTCTGAGATGTAAGTGCTTACCGTAAAGAACCCGGTGGTTTTTGTTTGAGATAAACTAGGAAGGATGCTTTGTGCATGATAGGGAAGCGTGTAGGCACCTGTAAACTAGAGAGGAAGGAGGGGTCGACAGTGAATTCACAGAGGGCATCACCGACATGTGTGAGACCTAATCAATGTGGCCAAAGGGTCAATTCTTGACGCTTGAAATGTTATTGATAATGGGCCTCGTGTCTTTGAAAACCCATTATAGGGAGAATGAATGTGGACTTTGGTAAGGAACAAGGGTACAAGCTACAAGAGGATGTAGTGGACAAAGGGAAACCTCAAAGACTCTTCTAGGGAGTCCTTTCTGCTACATCAGGCTTCAGTGCTCTTCCTCATCAGCAAACACATGCCCTACTGCTTTGCGTGCTAGGCAAGTGAACAGAGGGCTGTTTTATTCCTATTACTAGGTTTTCTTTACATGTGAATACCTAATACCATCAGGTCAGCAGGGGCTATCCCTTGTCCCTTAACTTAGCATGCAAGACTTAAGATACAGCAACAATGTACTCAGTAGGATAAAAGGTGATAGTAGCATAATGTTAATGTAAGTCTACTAATTGCATAAGGCACAACTGTCATAATATTCCCAACATATAATTTGTATGTACACAAGCTTCTAAAAATTGCCAATGTGTTTATGATAAGATTTAATCCCAGGGGCGAGGGAGATAGCTCCATGGCACAAGTGCTTGCCTGGCAAGTGCAAGGTTGTAAGTTTGAACCCCGGTCCTGTTTAAAAAAAAAAAAAGGTAAAAACAAAACTGAAAAAGATGTAAACCCAGATCTGTAAGACTCCACAGCCCCCACTATTTTACCCCATAGGAAGAACTGTAAATCTACTGAAGCCATGGGAACTCTATCTTGACCTTATTCTCTTCCAGTCGTATAACTGGAAATTCATTTCTTTTTATTATCCTCCGTTGCCTGGTCTATTCTGTGAATATAATAATATCTCTCCAGGAAACCTCTTAATATACTTCAAGTTTCAATGAAATAGTAACATATGTGAAGAATTGTCTCAGTAAGAAAACGTTATATAAATTAAAATGTGGTATCTCAAACCTTCATGCCTATACCCAACTTCAGAACCTGGTACGATATCAATTTATAAGACTGTGAAACTATTTCTAAATGACTTTGAAATAAACAGGATGAAATGGGAAATATAATACTCAGAAAACAGATATGTAGCTGATTTGATCAATTCCAGTGGTGTTTTTCTTTTGTGTAAGTTTAATTTCACATGTATGCCTCTCTGTGTCTTTATTTTGTATTGAGCAAGCGAGCTGGGATGAGTGGGAGAAGAACAATTTGGTGTCCAGAAATAACCATATTAGCAGAAAGTGTGCCCAGGAAACCAATTAGTTCTGTAAAATTCAGTTTTTAGTACATCAGGGAACAACTTTTAACTAAAGTTATTGATTTGGTCAATTAAAATGGGACTTGGGCCTCAGAAGATAATTGCTAGAAACCAATAACTTCGGTTAAAAAAAGAAAAACCGTGAAACTTTGCCTGACTTCCCATTTTCCACATACTCATCCCATCATGCAATATATAATAATTTAAAAGTAATTACCTGCGATTTGATGGGAAGCTAGTAAACTGGTAGTTTCCATAAGACCATGTCTTCTGGTGTTGAGGTCTTTATGTAACCTCCTCCCACATTAATTCTCGACTTGGATACATAGTTGGCTTTGATTCATGGGAAATTAGCGAGCATGGTGAAAATGGTGTAGCTTCACTTCTGAGGAACATGCTTCTGGCTGGAACACATCTATCAAGCTTCCAAGAATCTCAGAAGAGATTACATGAAAATCCACAAGACATAGCAACCTTGAAGGATTAAAGATCAGAGTGGAAATTTCAGTTCCACGACAAGTCACATAAATGACATCAGTGAAACCTGTGGGGGAAAATCTCACAAATGTGTAATTATTAGTCATTGGTTTAAAGTACAAAGATTTATGATGTTTTTGTTTTTCTTAATATTTGGACATTTTTTTTCCTTTTTGTGTGTGTGTGTGTGTGTGTGTGCAGGGTCCCACTATGCAGCTCTGATTCATAGTGACCTCCTGTTTCCTGCCTCCCACGTGCTGGGAGAACAGGTGGGAGACCCAACACCCAGACTCCATTGCTCGGCGTGCCTGAGAGCCAGGCCAGCAGGGCGTGTTTTCTTTCTTTCTTTTTTTTTTTTTTTTTT
>PVJA010046448.1:0-15112 GCA_004027025.1 Myocastor coypus
ATAGATACTGGGCTTATCATCACTGGCTTTCTGAGTATCAAATACCTTTGACTTAGATTGTAAATGATATTTTCTGACCATCATTGATATTCTAATAACTTTCCATACAATGTGATATAGGCAGTTACACAATTTTGACACAGATATTTGGAAATTCAAGGAAATACAAAACTGTAGCCTGTCAAGAATATGGTTTTTGCTCTTGGTGTAAACTCAGTTACTGTCATTCTCTCAAGAATAGTTCTTGAAAATAAGAGGCTGGGCCATAAGTGCTTCTTGTTGACATTTTCACGGAACTTTTATTAGACACACAGATAAAAATGGACACTCACACATTAAGGTATAATCCTGTGAATTTCTACATGATGATTTAATATAAAATATTGCATGCATTTTCAATGATCTTGGATGTTGGGCTAGAATTTTAAGATGATAAAATTTTGCAGTAGAAGGCTATAGAACAAAACATTGAAGTACTTGGTCTTGGGGATATATTAACTGGTTGAGAATTAAGGTATGGACTCATTATACTTGAATAATGCAAGCTAATCATGTAGTTTTAACCTTAATTTCCTCTTCGTTAATGCATCTATAATGCAATGATAATAAGATTGTAGGAAGAATCAAAAGACACGAATCATCTACAGTATTCATCAAAGCAGCCAGCACAGGACAGAAACAGTATATTTTTTAAAAAAAATTGATTTAAAAACTGGAGTTCTAAATTCTTATTTTATTTCTAAGGAAAATGAGATTCAGAGAAATCAAATAAATTACGTTAGGCCACAATGAAAAAAAAATGATCTTAGAAAAGTCCAGAATTCCTGACAATCTAATGTGGCTTCTAATTCCCCTATTGCTTTACATTCTGCCTACATTCTGGAAATTCCCTGGGGCTATAGAAATATGTTCTGTTTTAATCTTCCTGTTGATAGATAGTACTTAAGGGAATTTGATAGATAAAACTTTAAAATTGAAAAACAAAACCAGACTTGCTTATTTCATAATACTCTATTTGTTTCAAAAAGACCTATAAAACACTCCCTTTCATAGCTGGTGATGTAAATTTTATTCGAATTTACCCCAAATGTAATTAAATGATTCAACCTTTTCTAAATGTTAATACAATTTTGAGCAAAATTCAGTGAAATTCTTATCTTAGGGAAAATCTGTTGCTTTATTGTAAGGTTTTTAAAATATTTACTCTGAATTTCTTTAAATGGACGCTATAGGCAATTTTAAAGAATGTTTTCTTAAAATTTGAATAGAATAATAAACCCCACTTTTTGTTTGTGATTTAGTGACAAGAAACAAAAACTTCCCTGTGAGTTTCCAGAAGGAAAAGTCTACAATGATCTTTTAATACAACTTTGGAAATAAAACCCTACTATTTATCAGGAAGATACTTTCCTCTATTTTTTATGAATATTCAGCTCTGACAGTAATAATTCATTTCCCTCATTTAGAATCATAGACCTTTGGAGAATAAGAAAAATCCCTCAAGCGGGAAAACTAAATCAACTTTGTGCTATGTTAGAAATGAATCCCAATTTTTTTCCTGTTTCTGTTTCTTCCCCCCCCAAAAAAAAAAATTGCATAATTTAGGAAGTAGTGCCAAGGACCTTCTAGTAATCATTATTTCCTAATTGCAGCTGGAAGCATCCTGCATGTTTAAATAAATATTGTTAACTCTGACCTCTCGCTTTGCCAGGACTGATAAGGCAACTGCCTGACCTATATGAAGTACATACAGTATACACAGCACGGAGTGCAGCAGGAAAACAGGAAACAATAAATCAGAAATTAGAGCACTGATTGTTGTAGCTAATTACATCAGGCTTCTGTTTAATTTCTCACTCTGTCATTCTAACCTGATTTTCTTGCCAACAGACTTTGCAAATTGCTGGTGTCACGTACATTCAGCAAATAATAATCCTTAGTTACTGTGACTGACAAATGAATGAGCGGCAGAAGATAGTTTATTGTGCAAGGATGAGCTGAGACATTCACCAGATACCTGCCTGGATACTTTTTAATTCACTTACCTAGATGTGCTGCATGATGCATTTACCCAAGAGCAGAGATTTTGGCATCAAGACAGTCTAATTAGATTTGTGGCTTGGTTTGATAATATTGAGTCAGAGGAAAAGATGGAGGAAGGGAAGCCATTCACTTGAACAAAGAGAGAGATGAAGTAGTAACTTAGCTAGTTAAGTCAAATCTGAAAATAATATGTTTAATTACCAAATTATTGAATCCTAATCTTGTCTACATATAGACTTGGTGAGCTAACTTGGTATTTTCAACCCATTATGGTTTCATTAGGATATTTTAAACAATATGTATTAAGGAAGAATTTTAAGAGTGAGATGCTTTTATTGAAAATTAATGCCTAATTACTCCTGAGATTCTAATTTTCTATATAAATAATGTTTGTTAATTCATTTTCCATGATTCCAGGCTGGCTATTATTTATATAGTCTAAAAGCAACTTTATTTTCTATTATTATTTTACAAAATTTGCATGGTTTCCATGCTTTAAACAATTGTCCTATAGTCTGTCTAAGGAATATGGAAGATATGATTGAAGAGGATATTTACACGCTTGTTATTTAATAAATTTTCACATCTGTGTATATTTTCCCCTTTGCTTTATTATGCAATAATTATATCATCAAATGACGGAGTGGGTCAGGTGGTACCTACGACTTCATGGAAGTGCTGTGTTTTTTGGTACGTAATAAGATACTGTTCATCTGTTTAACTGAAGGCAGCTTATATACATGTTTTTAAGAATGAAAATTGTTTCTCAGTTTAAAATCAAATTTACTTCATCCTTCTATTATTCAAGCACTCTGAGTTTTAATTTTATTTTTGTTTAGTCTGTGTTTGTAGTATACAACACTCCTTCCTTGTGAAGAATTGATCCATGTACTTTGTATAGCTAAGTTGCCTTCTCATTTCCCTTCCTTTGCCGCTGTAGCCCCTCCATCCTAAAAAAAGGGAAACAGACCAAGAGCTCTGGATTTACCATTACTCTATTGGAGGGTAATTTGGGGTGAAAAAGGGAAATTCTTTTTATTAAAATTTTATTTTTATTAATACATGATTGCCGGACATAATGATTACATTTATCATAGGGAGCTGGTACTTGTACATAATGCCACTTAACTATTTTTACATCCTTAACTTCTTCCTCCCTGCTCCTTCAATCTCTGTCTCACTTCTTTTTTTAAAGAGATCTATCTCTTTTTATTTTTCTTCAATCATTTTTAATGCCTTTTCCTTTCCCTCCCTCATTCCTTCATTTCTGGATCCACTTCCCATTTGGAAGAAAGTTTTCCTGTTATTTATCTTTTACTTTGTTCATTATTTATATTTTGGGTTCCTCACGTAAGGGAAGCCATGTGATTTAACTTGTGTGTCTAATTTATTTGCTAATTTCTTGAGGGCTGGGGACGTAGCTCAGCAGGCATAAATGCAGGCAAGCATGAGCTCCTGAGCTCAATACCCAGTAGCAAAGGAAAGAAAAAGAGAGAGAAAGATAGTCCCGAAATTGAGCAAGCAGAGTGAAACACAAAGAACAGGATGCTGCCAGCATTGTTTCTGGCCCTGAGGTGAAAAGGAGCAGAATACTTCATTTCTCTGTATTTAAACAAATTCTTATGAGTAAAGTGCTTAAACATCTCCAAATCCCAAGCTCGCTTCCTGAGCTCTTCTTGCTGTATTGTTTTATCTATGTCTTTATACAATATTTATAAATAAATACTAAGCATTCAGTGTAGGTCTGTAGCACACTTATGTCTCTACAGAGGGAGAAAAATCTGAAAATAAGAGAACATGTCACTAAGACATTGCTCTCAAGAGTTAAGAGAAAGCTGAGATTTATAAAGCAAGCATTATACAGCGAAACCCAGAACCTTATGTCCCAGATAATTCAAATGTGTGGTTCTGGTGGTTAGTGCTATAAAATTAAAAGGGGTCATATTTTTTACAGAAGACTTAATAGAGATCTTTAAATGCCTAAATAAACCAAAGGCCAACTAGTGTTTGGATAGCTGGTGAGGAAGGGAAAGACATTTTAAGCAAAGAAATTTGATTGGTTGGAGCAGAGGAAAATCACATCTCTGAAGAATTCAGGGCTGAGAAGAGTTCAGAAAGGTTAGGTAGATCCTGAGAGCTGCATGAACAAGCACGGCTTGGAGTTAAAAGCCATGTGAGCTCTCAGGGAAGCCTGAAGGAGGACTACTACCAGGGAGGAGAGACGCTAACTCCTACATAGCAGCAGACTAGAACAGTATTGAAAAAATACTGTGCTACAGAGTGCGAGGAAAATTAAAGACATGAATTCAACAGCTGCTTGAAAGCTGAGATGGGCAGAGGTGACGAAATGCTGTACAGAAGATCTTTGAGACAAAGATCATGGCTTTGGCACGCGCCAGAATTAGGGTAGTTTGGCTTGGGCGGGAATGCTAATTTTGGAGGAAAAAGTGTTGAGATGGGAAGATGAAAAGGCATGAATTTCCAGAGGGAGGTGATAGAGGCAGAGTTCTGGTCTCAGCTGCTGTAAGTCTCCAGATGCCTCACTGCTTCACAGCTGCAGGTACATGGGTCAGCACAGCATGGATAGTTTGACTTCACAGCCTTCTCTGAGAGCAATGGACTTGCCAACAGTGTGAAACATGTCATAATTCAAAAAGAGTGTAGACAGAAAATGACAGCTAATGAAATAGCATTAAACGTAACCACTTAGGAACCAGGGACAGTGTGGCAGTTGGAGGTGAGAGTAGGCAGACATATTCAGTAGAAGCTACTGAAAAAAAAAATATATATATATATATATATATATATATATTTATATATATATATAATTTCTCTTCATTCTCGCACACTGTAGTCATTTTTCATCTGAAATATGCTCCAGCACCCTGGTTGTCACACCTATCCTGCTTGGCTCAGCTTATTCCACCAGTTGCTTTGTAAACGCTTTCCACTTTATTTTGCTTAAAATATAAGATTTTGGGGACTAGGGTCTGAACTATCCCTCATAGATAGTGATTTGACTCACAACTTTTATATCATTAGTGTGATGGTTAAACACAGCTATGTCCATATGATTGTCTTGGAAACTGTCATGGGGATTGGTGGAGCACACCTTGGAGTAGGTCACTGAGGTGTGACCTTGAGGTCTATACCTGGTCCCTTGCCTTTTCCTCTGTGGTGTTGCTACCTTGCTCTGCTTCTTGGTGGCCATGTACCATGAAGCTTTGCCCAGTTATGTCCTGATGTTCCTCTGCTGGAACCACACATCCATCAACTGAACACCCTGAAATCATGAACCAAATTAAACTTCTGCTTCCACTTGTGAGTGTTGAGTATTACATCCTGGCAATGAGAAGTTGACAAATATAATCAGTCTCCATGGAAGGGATCAACCAATCCAGAATAACATAGACACATAGTTTTCTATTTCCTCCTACTTCTCCACACTCAAGTCACAGCAATGTGTGACACAAAAGCCTGGCATTTTGACTAAGACTGTGTTCTTATTGCCTTCATTTGATTGCTAAGTTGGTTGCAGCTGAAGACCAAAGAGGAAGAACACAACTAGCGACTGTATGGGGATCTATAGTGATTTAAGATTTTGGTGCTGACAAATGGATAATGCTTTTGAATTGTATATTTTCATTATTCTGTGTGAGTACAATGCAGAACTCAAGCATACATCCTTAGCTAAGACATTTTCTAGTAACCCAGGTTCTTTTTGTAGCTGGGCAATTCTAAATATTGTTATCATTCCCAAAGGAAAATAATTCAAAAAGACTTTTAATTAAGAAAGATAACATTTGAAGTTGACTCTTTCACATGAACCAAGTAGAGGTTTAAGGAGTCCAAGGCTTACTTTACAGTGTCCAGTGAAGCCAAGACTTGAGGTAAGTTGTTAATCTAGTTTCACTTTTGCCCTTAATCTTCAATACAATTGAAAGCTACTGTTAAAAGAACTTAGAAAAAGATGAATGCATTTTTTTTTTTTTTTTTGGTGGGACCAGGGATTGAACTCGATGCCCTGCATTTATCAGGCAAGCGCTTATTCTACTAAACTATCACCCTGACCCAAATGCACTCTTTGGATGAATATTTGGCTCTAGATTGATGTTGGAGAAGTTTGCTCCAGATAATACAAACGTTATTGGAACTCTCAACATTTTTCAAAGAATAAGATACTTTTCCTTTGTAATATTCACAGGTGAGTGATTTGCTACAAATGAGTTATATGGTAGTGGCTTAAAATTTTTATATTAATGATGAATTCTATAATATTTAATTTTAAAAGAGCCCCAGTGTCTTCCCATTTATTTTTTCTTACACAGGTAATGTTCTCGCTTTCTTGGACCTAGATGACACTATAAATGAGCATGTAAGCAAAAGCACATGTCTCTCATTAGGGTAGTTCTCACATACCTGTGTGGCACTGTGTCTATAAAGCCTGCCTGTAGCTTCAGGAAGCACCATATAAAAGGACTTGTTTCAGTAAGATCCCTCTTGGGAGGAGTATAGTTTCCTCTTTAAAAAAAAAAAAA
This sequence comes from Myocastor coypus, assembly GCA_004027025.1. NCBI lineage: Eukaryota > Metazoa > Chordata > Mammalia > Rodentia > Myocastoridae > Myocastor > Myocastor coypus. The sequence goes on from PVJA010046448.1 coordinate 6,582, forward strand.
AAAAAAAAAAAAAAAAAAAAAACTTTAGTTCTAATAGGTTTTTTTTGTACAAGATCATGAGAAGAGAAAGAGATGCTTAAAGAATAAAAACACAATTCTCTCAAAATCTAGTCAATTTATGTTAGGAAATAGTAGTATTAATAACAGTGATCTTTTTACTGTAAGTATAATGAAAAGGTGCTGTAAGTGTTGTGTCTAGAGATGGTAAAAGCATAATTATTAGGTACTGCAGTTCAAATGAGGAAGCACTGGGGCTCAGAACCCTTTTCCCCATCAGCTCCATCCACACCTTCTCCATTCACACACTCACTGTTGCAAACATGCAGACCACTCATGTGAACAAAATTCAGTGTCTTTATACAGCTAAATTAAAATCACTTAAATTCAGGAATGAGGAACTCTTAGCCCATCAGACCAGAAAACAAATCTTGACTCAAACTGTAGGTCTTCATGAAAGACACAAAATAGCAATTTCTACAGCTTCCTGACTGGCTCTCAACCAACTCCATGATATTCCTTCTCCATATCTTCTTTCCTAATAGAACTCTACTTTGTCCCATGGGTAGATCTTGCCGGCAAAGTCACCTTCCCAGGCTTCTTTCAGCATAACAGCTGTCATGTGACTAAGTTTAACTGATGTCAAGTAAGAACGCCTATAATAAGTCTCCTTGGAAAACTGTTTTAGAAAGGGAAGCTGCCTTTCCTCTTTTCTTTTTGCATAAATGAGCTAAAAGTACAGTGTTAGACATGGAGCAGTCACCTTGTCACTGGAAATGAGAATCAGAGAGAAATGTACGTGGTAAGAAAAGTAGGAGATTCTCAGTCCCCTGAAAGCAGCCAGAGTCAACACATCACTCCAACAAGGGTGACAGTCCTGTGTTGTCTGGAGTCCCAAAAGTGGGTTTTTAAGTATTTTTTAATTATCAACAGCAATTATGTGTTTGTTGATGCTGAAATAGTGAATTTCTCCCTGCACTAAAGTGATGCTTGTTATGCATATACTGGACATCGGGTATTTTTCTTATGTCAATCTATTTAATGTTCATAGCTATGCCAGCAGCAAACATTATCTGTCATTTTACCAATTGTATTGGTCAGGGTTTTACTTAGAGGAACAGAATAGATATAATATAAGGAATGGATATTAACAGCAAATATACAGTCTTAAGACTGGCTTACAATAGTCAGCCACAGAGTCAGATGAGAAAGTGTGCAGAGGGCCTCTGCATGCTCCGGACTGAAGAATTCAGTTCCGAGGTCTGGACTTCACTGCAGCACTCTGTGTAAGTCTGTACCCATAGGCCGATGGGTCTGCAATTGAAGACTGAAGTGTCTGTAGTGGTTGCTGAAGAGTCTGCGACAGATGGAGAAAGATCCAAGCTGGAGGCTGAAGAGTCTGCACTGCAAGCCAGATGATGAAGTCCAGGCCCAATGTGAAGACTGAAGCTTCTCCGAAGAAGTGAAGTGTTTACTGCTTCCTCAGCACTTTAAAAAGTCTCTTTGTGCTCAGTCATTCTGACGTGGGCCCATTGTGTCCTAGAGTGGAACCAATCATACTCCAGGATGGGCCCTTAATCCCGCTCTAGGGAGGAGCCAATCATATTGTAGGCAGGCCCTGGTCACGCTCCCAGGAGGAACCAATTGTACCACCTCAGGACGGGGCTCCCACCAACAGGCAACCGGCTGCTGGATCATCCAGCCAAGTTGACACAAGGTATCAACCACTACACCAATGAAGAAAGAGTCTAATATTCAGAGAAGTACAAAAAAAAAAAAAAAAAAAAAAAAAGCTTCAAGGACACACTGCTTATGTGCCAGACCCTAAGGTTATTATCTTTCCATTAGACAATATTGCATATATTCATTGCTATTGTGCTTTTTAGGTGAGCTTCTTGTTAAATATCTCAAAATTAAGGACAATTATAGGAAACTATATAAATAATATACTGAATTTACTCTCCCACTTTTGACATACGTGACATTTTGTCAAGTTTACTTCAATCGAATTCCTATTATTTTGTTTAGTGAAATTCTGTACCGTTTCTAACTTTTTTCTCTTACCATTGTATATGCTCTTTAAAAATAATTTTAAAATACTTCAGGAAATAAAATATCATAATTTCCTGTGAACCCTACCTGAATCTGTGCAGTCACACACCCTTCTCTTTCTTCCTCCTAGTATCCAGCATTAAACACAGTTATGAAGTTGCTGTGTACTAGTCCATGCTATGCTCAGCGATTTTGTTCCATGTGCTGAGATGCAGAGGCCTGACTGTGATCACGTGGAGTTTGGCAGCCCCTGAGAGAAAACAAGCAAATGTTACCAAGAGATTAAAGCACATATGACCAAGTCATGTGCACTATAGTGCAGGGGACAATGAAACCACCTGGCTACTTCACATGTCTATGTGTGTGCCTGGAAACTGCCATCAGTGGTGAGTGATTGGAGTTCCCTTTTATTTGTTTAGTCTATGTTATTGTTACTTTACAGTTTGGTGATATTTCTCTGCTAGGTGTTTAAGACTAGGTCAAACAAATATCAAGACCAATTAAAGCTCTTCAGGGTTCACTCATGGGACCAGGTACAGAGGCTCTTTTTGCTCCTTTATCAGTGTCAACTGCCAGGGCAGGACATGGCTTTGCTTGACCGTGTTATTTCTGGAGGTGCAAGGAAGACATCTTTCTTTCTTTCTTTCTTTGTTTCTTTCTTTGTTTCTTTCTTTGTTTCTTTCTTTCTCTCTTTTGTGGTAATGAGGACTGAACTCAGGACCTTGCACTCACTAGGCAAGCACTTATTCTACTGAGCTATCTCCCTGACAACATTTTCTTTTTCTGGTAAATCTCCTTTTCAATGCACTGTGAAGTGGCTGAAGTTTGTGCACTGAGGTCCACTAATCTCCTCGCTGAGGATGGCGGGTGACTTATCAAAGTAATAGGATCTATGTGGAAAGATCCTCTATTGTCCTTGTCTGTACTTGTTGACCTTGGAGATCAAAACATTGTCTTCTGTGGCCAGTTCTTCTTGTGCCAGTCTCTAAACCTCAGCTGTTGAGGAACCAGAAACAGTAGTTTCCCCAGCATTATAATGAGAAGGCTTAATTTTAGGGTTATAGTTAGGTATTAGGCATCTTGAAATAGCTAACATGGCCAAAGAGTCCGTAGCTTCTTGCCAATGGCACAGCTTCCTGGCCACGTCACCCATCCCAAACTGAATCTCTGTAGAATGTCAACAATGATAAAGTGACACAAAGGAAGCTGGAGATGGTTTGCAGCATGTAATTTTTGACCTAACAATTACAAGGCTTAAATGTTTAACTTGGTACAGAGCAACCTTTTAGTGAAATATAGCCATCTTTATCCAATTACAAGATATTAAATGAGAAAGAAGATTTTATCTAATGTTACATCTTCTAATGTTAAGAAAAATGCACCGCCTCTACTCAGGTAACTTACTTATCAAACTCTTTTTTTAAATCATTTCGACTGACAGGCAACCTGAACAGAACACGTCACTAAAAATCCCTTTTGTCTCTATTCACTTGAACCTACGACAGAAAACATTTCAAGAAAACTCAAAGACAGAAAAATTATTGAGCTAAAACTCCCCTGCTTTTCTTTAGACCTAGTAATTGCAGGTGTTGAGGCTGCCAGCATAGATTGGGTAGACAGACAAGCATGTCACAGTGTCCTCTCAAATACATACATAGAAGTTTTACACTAAATAGCACATAACTCTTGTTTTCCTTGAAGTAACAGAAGTGAGAAAGTCAATTTTGAGGGAGGTCTCTCAGAGATCCATTGATGTTTGAAGGAGAGACCAGAGTATGATGTCCTGAGGACCCTCATTTGGTTTTGTGGGACCTCTGGAGGCATTTTTCAGACCAGTGGAGTTCTTGGGAGACCAATAGGGAGTGCTGGAAATTTTCCCTTTCTTTTGTTCTCATGCTGTAAGCATGAGACAGCTGTCCTCGAAGTATCTATTTTTTTCATGCAAATTATACAATTTCTCTATTGGAATATTTTTGTTGTTGTTGGGACAGCCCACAAAGGCTGCAGTCGGATGCTTACATTTTTTTTTTCATTGCATTTGCTAATTTCTTTGATAAAATATTTCTCTCGTCTCTCTTAACAGGGTATCCCTATCAAGTCTTTTCTTTTTATGTCCTTTGGGCTCATGAAGTAGCCAGTGAAAATTTTCAGAAGAGACTATCGCTTTTTCCAAGGGAACAGATTCGTTTTCATGGGCCTCACGATAGACACTACCCACTTGAGCTGCTGCTGGTACATCTGATCCTGCTTTCTCTTGCCAAGTGTGCCAGAAAAAGTAGAAAAATAGGTGAGCCTGTCAAAGGCCCAGATGCACTGGTCAAGATTCTTAATAAAAATCTCTGGGTTCATTTTTATATTTTGCAACTTTCTTCAGGGATTGCGCAGGGGAAGCAGATTAAAGAGGACAGGTTTATTAAGGCTCAGAGTTTTGGAAGTTTCAGTGTCTGGTCAACAGGTGTAGAAACAGAAAGGGTGTGGCAGAAAGGGCTGCTGTGGATGAAAGAAGCTTATCCTATCACAGCCACGAGACAAGGAGAGAAAGGGAAGGACATTGCGCAGTGGCACGTTGTATAGGGTCATTCCAGGTTGCGCCCCCAAGTCAGCAGCACGCATGCTCCACCTTTGCACATGACGTCACGTATGGCATCGCCAATCACACACTTGCCTTCTAAAGGTATGAGGATTTGGGTGTCATTCTAGACCTAACCCATAACACTACTAATTTATTAATAGTAAAACTTTTCTGTTTTATTTGAGTGTTCCGTCTTCTTTCTCTTTTTCTTCCTTGTTCTCTGTTTTGTTTTCTGTTTTGTGTCTTAAGACAGGGTTCCTTTTGTAGTACAGACTAGCCTTGAGCTCACTGTGTAGCCTCCAACTCACAGTGACCTGACTGCCTCAGCCTCCCAAGTGCTGGGATTACAGGTGTGCCCTACACCCAACTCCATCTTATTTCCCTCATGTTTCTTAAATTGAATACCTTATTCATGTATTCAATAAATTTTTGCTTTTTATCAAACACATTTAAGATCATACATTTGTGCCAGGAAGGGTTCAGTTCAGCATCTTGGCTTTGCCATGTACCTCCATCATGTTTCTCTTTTGGAGACGATGGACCAGGAATTGAATCCTGAGAAATTGTAAGCCTAATTAAACTTCTCTTCTTCAAAGTTGTGGGTGTCACGTATCATGTGTCTTATGTGGTGGAAAAGCTGATTAATACAGAACAATTTGCACCTGAGAGGTGGGGCCGCTGCTGTGACTATATCTAATCATGTGGCTCATTTTTCTATAATTTAGAAGATGTTGGGAAGCCAGGTGTGGTGGTGCATACCTGCAATGCCAGCATTGGAGAAGTTGGGCAAAGAATCAGTGCTAGTTCAAGATAAGTAACCAGAGCAAGAAATTTTAATTTAAGGAAACTATATTTTTCTATGCACCTTAAATTTTTTATATTATCGACTGACATTTATTGTTGTTGGCACAATAATTTTGTCTGTTTGTTTCCTTCTCACCTAATTTATGTTTTCCTTATGATTACTTTTAAAGATCTTTAAAAGATTCTTTGCTCTGTATTTTCACTATAATATATTTATTATATTTCTTACGATTTTGTACATGTTTTCTGTTCGTATCCATTTCAGGTATTAGGTAGGAAGTTCATGCACTTAACATATCTTCATTTTGTTTCTTTTTTTTTTTTTTTTTTACTACCCTAGTATTATGATCTCTAGATTATGTTATAATTTAGAAAATATTTCTCTCCTTATCTCCTGTATTCAGTTTTTTCATTTTGATTTTAAACCCATTACTATTACTTTGGGTTTCTCATATAAGAGAAGTTATGTAACATTCAAGATTGTGCATCCCATTCATTTCGTTTAATGTTATTAGCCTATTGTGAATCCACTTTCCTCAAAAGATGAAGTCTATCGTTTTCATGGTAAGGTAGTGACCCCATTACATATAAGCTCCACATTTCCTTTGTTTGTTCATCTCTTGATCGGTGCACAGGCTGCTTCCCAGATACAGCTATCAGGACCTATGCTGCCATAAGACATGGCCGGGTATGCATCACTGTGGTATGTGTTGAACTCATTTGGGGAAAGAATTTTAGAATGGGAATAGGTGGATTAAGTGGAATTGCTATGGTTTTCTTTTTTGTCACCATAACTATAGCCATAGCAAATTGTAGCAGTGTACATTCCCAACAAAGCAGAAGCATGACCTTTTCTCTTCAGATTTTTTTTTTTTCTGGAGAGACAATATTCCTTATTTCTTGAATAAAATGGAATCTCAATATTGCTTTAATTTTCATTTCACTAGTGCACAGAAATGGTGAACATACTTTAATGCTATTGGTATTTTCTGTGGGATTGTATTTAAATTTGTATATTAGTTTGGAGCTACAGTCCTTTTCACCACAATGGTTCTGCTAACCAAGAACAGGCAATATCTTTGTATTTTCTGATGTGTATTTTAATCCCCTTTTGTAGAGCACTGTAGAGCACTGTAGTTCTCATTGTAAGGTTCTTTCACTTTCTTCATTAGATTAATTGCTAAGGATTTAATTTTTTATTGTGCTATTGTGAATGGTATTGTTTTCCTAATTTTGTTCTCAGTAGTTTCATTATTGGTATACAGGAATGTAATTAGTGCTGTTTTGAATTTGTACCCTAGCTAAGTGGTGAATTTAGATATTAAATTGTAGGACTGTTCTGGTGAACTATTTTTGGTTGATTTCTCAATGCCACGTTGCCTTGTATAGGATCATGTCACCCGGAAATACTGACAGTCTGATTTCTTCGCTATGCATACCTCTTCTGTTTCTTTCCCTTGCTTGAATGTACTTACAAAGGCCTCAAGTATCACACTGAATGGAGAGGTGACAGTGGATGTTGTCTAGCTCCTAATTTTAGAGGAAAAGCTTTCCCCCATTTTAGATAATATTGTCAGTAGGTTTATTACAAATGGCTTTTATCAGGTTGTGATAAAATCCTTCTATATCCATTTTCTTCAATTTTTTATCATAAAGACACTGAACTTCATGAAAAGCTTTTGGTATGTTCATGTAATCTTTATCCTTGCTTTATATTTATGTAGTGTATTATGTTTATAGATATATGCTTTGAATAATCCTAGCATTCCTGGTAAAGATGTGTGATATTTTTGATGATTTGTTGCATTCTGTTAGATAAAATCTTGTGGAGGATTTTATGTTTATGTTCATGAAAATGGCTGGCTGCAGTTTTTTTTTTTTTAATTATCCTTTTGTTTGGTTTTAAAATCAGGCTAATGCTACCGCCAGGGATAATACATTTTTCTTACATGTTAGGATTTTATTACTGTATCAGTTTCACTTCAAATCTAATCTATAACTGGAATTTCAAAGATTATTGTCTTTTTATTACCACTTTGTTAATTTGTATGTGCCTATGCATCTGTCCCTTTCTTCTACATTCTCTAATTTTCTGAAGCATATTTTTCCATGATAGTTATGAATAATTTTCTGGGTTTTCACAGTGTCCATTTTGATTTGCCTTTTTCATTTCTAATTACATTGATATATGTCATTATTTTCCTTCGAAGGAATTTGCCTAAGTGTCTGTTTATTTCATTTATTCTCTCAAATTACCAGCCCTTTGACTAATTCATTTTTTGAGTTTTTGTCTCATTTTAATTATTTTTTTCTCTGATATTTAGCATTTCCTTTCTGTACTAAGTTTGAATTTATATTCCTATTTTTCTAGGACCCTGACACATATCATTAGATTATTTGAGCTTGGTTTGTTATTCTCATGTGAGCATTTCTAACAATAAATTTCTGTCTTAGAACTTTTTGTGTTTCATGGGTTCTGGTGCATTTCCCAGACATTTTTCTTCAATTTTAAGAACTGCTTGATTTCTTCTGTGACCAATTAAATGTTCTGGGGTATATTACTTAGTGTCCAAGTATTTGTGAGATTTTTGTCATTTCTTTTGTGATTAAATTCTAGTTTCAGTACGCTATAATTTGGTAGCAGACATGGGATGATTTCAGCTTCTCTGTGTTAATCTAGCTCTGTGGCTAATACGTACGTTCTACATGTTCTGTTATAGGAGGGTACGATGTTCTATAGATATCTATTAATGTCATTTGTTCAAAAATGTGGTTCAGCTCTGATAATTCTTGATTTGTTCAGTTTATCTGTTTGTAAAAGTGAGGTACTGAGGTTTTCCTTTTTTTTTTTTTTTTAATTTTCCAATTTTACAGTAGTTCTCTGTTTTTCTGTTGAGGCGTGCCCTTCGCTAATATGGTGTGACCTTCTTTGCTTCTTCTGGTCAGTTTTAGTGGTAAATACACTAAATTTTTACCAGCTTCTGAATTTTACTCTATACATTTCTTCTTGGATTAAATGTATTTCTTTTTTTTTTTTTTTTTTTTTTTTTTTTTTTTTTTTTTTTTTTTTTTTTTTTTTTTTTTTTTTTTTTTTTTTTTTTTTTTT
>PVJA010046449.1:0-15117 GCA_004027025.1 Myocastor coypus
CCACCCCCCCCATCTACATAATTATTTCCTATGGCTAAAAAGCTCTTCTGCATTACCTAATCAACAATGTCCTTACAGCCTGAAGCTACACGAAGGAACAAACTTGTTTCCTTAGTTCCTTGGCTATACATGAGCTACCTGAGAGTGAGGCGATGAACCAGGTAGTGGGGCCTCAGGAGGACAGAGCAGCAGCCAGGCAACAGACTGAGAGGTAAGCACTTTCCTGGGTCGCCCGAGGACAAGTGAATCTTCCGAGAGAGTTTTCCTGGCCTTTTCTGTCCGCCCAAAGATGATGTCTCTGAGGCTATCTGAGGATGGCAGGAGGTCCCCAAGGGTTGCCCCACATACATCAAATGGTCAGAAGCTGCAGGAAGGGTGGAGCGCACCAGCAGCCTGACAGCTTTATTGATGTGAACTGTGACTTTCCGAGGGCTGAGATCCAGCAGCCGCAGCCTGTGACTTTCAATTCTGGAGTCTCTGCTCCCTCTGCTCAGGTGAAGGAGCTACTGCAGCTTTGGCCAGCCAGCCAACTTCTGAGATACAATTACTTTTTTATAATGAGGTTCAAAGAAGCTCAGGGCAGCAGGACTTCTAGGATCTACACATCACACGCATGGCTGTCCCCCCCACGTCCATTTGTTGAAGGACACTTCTGCCCGGGTGGCCCTTTCCCATCTCTGCACTAAGCTGTGGGTCACTGGCTCTCCAGTCTTCCTCTCGTAATGCAGGTGACCTCTGGAAGTCCTGGATCACAGCTGACTAAATGAACTGGATAATTAAAAGAGGGGATGAGCCATGCCTGGAGATTTTGTCTGCCTCATCAAGAACATGGTGCCCTTTTTATCAATCCACTCGGTTTTTGTTTTTATTTTGTTCACTTTGAAAAATGATTAGCCTTGAGAAACTTCCTAACCATGGCACTATCCACCATTAGCTGTCAAGGCCAGAGTACTTAAAAAGTTTGGCCTCGCTGTATACTTAGGGGACTCAAGTAATAAAAGTGCAGGGATCAGTAGTTGTTGTGTTTCTTTTTTCTAATTCAAAACCAAACCAGCAAAACTTTCTTCTAAATCTGAATATTCTGCACACCATCAAGAGCTTAGTCACAGGGGCTGGGGAGAGAGCTCCACAGCACAAGTGCCTGCTGGGCAAGTGCAAGGTCATGAGTTTGAACCCGGAAAAAAGAAAAAAAAAAAAAAAAGAACTTAGTCAGAAATGCTATGATCCAGTAGGGGTGATGACAGAGATGTGAGCGGGTCATCCTTTATTTATAATAATTCCTGTACCATTCTCAAGAACCATAAGTCCTCTTAAAAATTTCTTACGTCTTCCAGGAGAAAATTTCTAGATTCAAGGATACTACCATGAGCCTGAAGGAAAGTTCCTTCCTCTCTCACTAAACAGCGTGCCATTAGCCCTGGGGACAGGATCTGTGCTTTGTCTGGAAGAGTTACCTAAATGCAATGACACCAGGACAGCAGTAAGGGCGCCATTATGGGCAAAAGCAGCAGAAACTAGGAAACGCATGAAAATCCTGCCGCAGAGGACCACTAAGGACCTCAAAGTCTAGTAAGGTCTCAGAAAATGATCAGCGTTCCATGTTTATCATAGCCTTCAAACTAATGTTTACAACAACTACAAATTCCGGACACTTCCGTCGGACTTCAATCACCCGTCACGTTGCCTCTATGCCTGATCTGGAAAGGTCTTCCTTCCACTCCGGCATCCTCCCTGAGTACCTAGCAGAGGGAGGAAGCAGAGGGAAGGTTGGTCTGCTGCTGCTCCTCAGGCCGAAGCCCTGGACGTACCCTACAAAGGGCATCTTTCCCAGAACAGAATGCTATCAAAGGATCCATCACTTCAATAGACTGAATTGGTGTTTCCATCTTGGAGAGGAAGAGAGTGAGGTTTGAAAAGATGAAGCGACTTTTGGGGAAGGGGGCAATAAGATGGGCAGCCACCATTTGGACCATCTGCTGTCTTCCCAATGGTCACTTCTCTGAGTTTCCTACAACATGTGATCAGCTCCAAATTGCGGCACATCCCCAGGCCTTCATTTTCTCATCTGTAAGATAGGGGGACTTATTCTGAATCCCCCTCTAGCTCTAGTATTATGCTTCCGTACGTGAACGTAAGTGCCTGCCATGCCCACCACTCATCCCCTGCAAACTGTGGCCCACACTCCTTAGGACAGAGCCCCCATCCCACCCTCCACTCTCAGCTCATCTCCCAAGCACCCACCTGCTTCCTGAGCCCACTCCAGTGTGCTGACCTTGGGGTCTACACTTTTTCGCTCCACCAGACATGTCCTCTCCTTCCCCTACTCTGTACCAAAAAAAAAAAAAAAAAAAAAACTGCAGGGATATTCCCCACCTATTTCCTACAGGAAACATCTGCTCTCCCCTCCAGACAGAACTGGCCTTCATGGTCACCGCTCCTCACTGCCCTTCCATCAAGACTCTGTGCCTCTCCTTGGTACTTTATTGACAAGTCCACCTCGCCGGCTCCAGGAATCATGCATCTTTGGTAGCTAACACAGTGCCAGGCACGTAACATTTCCTTGACAAGTATTTCTCAAATGACTAGAAACCAACTTTAGCCTGAGAAAATGTTTAAGACAATTTTAAGATGCAAACTAAGGTTATGCCTAGCACCCCAAGCACAATCCACTGGCTGAGATGTAAGCATTGGAAACCCACCCACCTCACCAACTCCAACATCACTCACCATAAGTACACTTAGTCAACAAAGGGTCACGGGCTATCTAGGAAATGCCCGGCACCATTCTAGGGATAAGCATCACGCCAGTGAGTAAGAAGTGGTCCGTGTCAGTGGGACAAGTGTGCTCGTCAGCAGGTGACAGGTATGCAGAGCAACGTGACACACACAAGAAGAGAAAAACACACCGTACCACAAAAAAAGGCCAGGTTCATCTGAACTTTTCTCTAATGAGACTAGACAAATGGGTGGGAATCACTCATGGTGATTCTGTGCTTGCTCTTCTGCAATTTATATGAACTAGCCAAACAGAATACAAACACATTTGGTTAAAACGTCACAACCAAATATAAAATGAGAAGGTGATGTATTCTAAAGGTGACTTTGGCTCTGAATTTTTAAAGGAGTTTAATAAACCCATTAATGTTGAAGACCAGATCAGAAAGGAAGCTATTTCTTTCAAGGGCTTTTAGAAGGAGCCATTTTGTACACAAACACACCTCTCAGGAGGTAGGCCGAGGCCAGCCCCTCAGCTCTGTCATTACAAATCATCGCCTTGAACTGGGGAGCCTCAGCGGTCCAGACTGCATGGCAAGATTTTCATGCTCATCTGAAATGAAAACGATAAACCCACAGTGATGTTACCACATGGCGCAGTGCTAGCCTCCCCTCGCTCCCGCAGGCGTTTTTCTAAATTCGTCTCTCACAGGCTGAGCACTGTGCTTACCGACTTCCAGCAGCCCAGTAAGGGAAGCGCTAGCACTCACTATCCCTATTTTGAAAAAGCAGAAACTGAGGCAGAGGTGTTGACCATTAAACAACACATCCAGGGAGGGGCTGCTACAAGGGGTAGAGTCACATGGGTCTCTGTTCTTTCTAAAGTCACATCCTCCACTCATCCATGTGTCGTATCTTGGCAGGGCTGAATATATTGAAATAAGAAAATCCCCATCATCAAAATCTGCTGCCAAGCCTCTGCCTGTTCCGTAAGAAGACAGCCGCTGTCCCACGGTCCATTCTGAAGATGGCCTTGAGTCCCGATGACTTTTCAGGGACAGCATACCACATTTCCCCTCTCAGTAGTCGCCCAGTGCAGAACTCGCCAGGCCTCCAGCAGCCACTAACAATGCTGTCACCAACACATTGTTTAGTCAGCGATTGGACCCCACAACTTTCTTTTCTGGAAGTGTGCTTAGATTGCCAAGAGAAAACCAAGAGGCTGCTGACGCGAAACTCATCTCATGCAAAGCATTTATTTCCCTCCACTGCTTGCGCCCCGAAAACTGACCTTCCTATTGGAGTCTCAAAAAGAAGCCTTCCTGTGATTTAAAACTTCATTCGAAATCTGATGTACGGGGCTTCCCAGCTGCTCACAGCTATGCTATTCACGCATTAACATTTACCGTTCAGATATAGATATATATTTCCCCTCAGATGAACAGCATCCTTTCAAAGAGTTCCTCTGGTACCTTCCTCACTTGACCTACCTAATTTAGAGCAGTCCCCCGTGTCAGCTCAGTGGCAACACTGCTCTGTGATAGCTAATCCACGCGCATACGTTGCTGCTGACATTTTACGACATTCCTCACAGTTCGTGTGAGTACATGGTAAACAGATGCTGTGGGACTTTTTACCCATTATCAGTCATCTCTGAAGACCGCAGTCAAGTGACAGGTTTTTGAGACTTTCTCGTCTAACAGCAAGAGATTTATTTTTAATAGAATATTGATATTATGGTACAAAATGGCATTTGGTGTTCATTTTTTTCACCCTCCAGCAAGGCAGTTCAGCTTGGTGGGTTACTGTGGAGCCCTGTAATTCCTATTCTCTCGTTACTCGGTGTGTGTGTATGTGTGTGTGTGTGTGTGTGTGTGTGTGTGTGTGTGTGTGTTTTGGGGGGTGAATTGCAGACTTTTATGAACTGTCTGATTAAAGTACCTCCATCTGAATGCAGATTAAAAGTTCCAACACCTGAGAGCTCAAAACCAATGAATATTTATACCGAAAACCAGCAGATGAATACACTCTAAATCTTCAAATGCAAGTCTAGTCATGGGTTTTATCTTATTTTAGGACTTACTTTTTATTAAAATGAACTCTTGCATATTTACACTACAGAAATAAACGTTACTTGCAGGCATGATACAATGGAGACCTCACAAATGCATTGCCTCAGGGGAAAGCTACTCTCTTTCTCTGGAAGATTTTACTCTTCTGTCAGGTCCTCCTTGAGGAGGGGTTTCACTGTAGATGACTGGTGTAAGTTGGGACCCGGGAAACATATTCACATGGGGAAATTCTTCATTCAGTGACCAAGACAATTATGCTTACCTCCCCAAGTAGAGATTTTTGTTGACTTAGCAATATTTCTCCTTTCACTGGAAAATTCTTTCTACTCTTCTGGAAGGTAGAAATTTATACAAGCAAGCACGAGGGAATGTTATTTTAGCAACAAGTTTCTTTGCCTTCCCTATCAGGCAGATTAACACATTTTGGCTTTGACATCCTGGGTTACTTAAGAGTTTCAAAGTGCTTACTTTTACGAAAATGTGGAGCAAGCTGAACACATGATCAGCTTCTTCAGAGGACAATCAGGTCACCCTGACAATGGCCCTCAGAACATGCAGCCATAAACAGTCAGGGTTGCACAGTCAGTCCACAGACTGGGGATGCCCCGACCAGAGGCTGCCAACTTTACCTTATAACACAAGTGCAAGTTAACATTGTCAAGATCCAATATCCCTGGAGAAGCAAGCAGCTCCCAAACACATTTAAGTGAGTATTTCAAAGACAGAAATGTTCCATCTTAGCCCATTACTTCCTTAATCTCTTTGCAACCTCTTAATGTTCATTAAAGCCCAATAAGCCCCACATGAAAATCCTAACGGAGTTATCGAAACTAAGGGAAATACAACCTTGGATGGAACCCAACCGCGTGTCTTGAGATACCTACGCCCCCAAGTTAGGAAGACTGTCAGTGTGCAAATTTGCCATCTTCTTCCTGAACTTATTCATTCTTTTTCATAAACTAAGTTTAGAGATAAATGTTTACAAATCAACCCAGTCATCATTTCTTCCTTTTAATGCTTAAACGCTTCATTTTGATTGCTGCCTTTTTGACATTTTACCAAGGAAATATGTTTGCGTGTTCGCAATGCCATTGAATCAGCAATTAGATCTCCATATTCCAGATGTCATGAGAGTTTTCAGTGCATCTCCCAGTAAAATTTATTTCTGAACTTAAAGGAAGGGCAAATGTACTTCGTATAAATTAAGCACATTATCCTTATTTTTCTAATTGCTTCATTGCACACAGTGAGGGCTTCTGAGATTGTTAATTCAAGGATTTACCATCATTCTACATAATATTTTTCTTGCAATGAATATAATCTTGAGTTATTTATAGAAACTACTCCTCCATTTTGATTCACCAATATTCTTTTCCTGGTAAAACAGGAAAAAATGAAAGGGAGCTGTGCTTCTAGCAGCGTTTTCTGTTCTCCATACTCATGAGTCTCTCTTAAGCCCTGGCATTCTGGCTCACACAGTAAATTTATTGCCCAAAGTGGACAAAGAAAAACGTAGTTCTAGTCACATCCTTGTCTTCATTAAGACTTTGTGAACTTCCCAGCTCCCTGCAGCAGATTTTGAACTGCCACAATTCTCCTTCCCCATGTGGGACCAGCCTGGAACTGCTGCTTTCCTTGGCTGTCAGGATCCTTCCAAAGCAATCCAAGACCCACCCTTTCCTCTGTCACATCTCGGCAAACCAAACATACAACTTCCCAGCCCTTTGTGACAGACATTAATTGTCTCTTTAAAAACAAAACCAAACAAGATGGCTGCACAAGGGGCCATTTGGCGCCACTGAGACATTTCAGTGAAGAGCAGAAGTATCCTCCTGAGGGCCCATCCTGCATTCCTCTAGACACAACTGTGAGAGGAGAAAGGAATCTTCTCTGGATTCCTACTGAACTGAATTACAAGTGGACATCAAGCCATCGCCATTAGCAAAGTGGACACATGGCCAAATGAACAACGCCATCCTTCTCAGAGCCTTCCTTCTGAAGCACGCTCCTCTCCAGAGTCCTTCGCAGGCGGCTCAGTTCTGCCCCTTCCCATGCTTCCTGCAGCACCTACCTCCTGGCACTTTCCCCTCTACTAAGAAAATGACAAGAGCAACTACTCCTTTTCAAGGAAGAATTTCACCTGATATTTATTGTGTCTCAAAGGATAACACTAGAAGCGCTTGGTTCCCGTTCTCCTCCCATCCACGAAAGAGCTCCGCAGATGGCTCCTTCTAGCCCGTCCCACCTCCTGAAAAATGCTCCTGAGCAAAAACTCATCTGTTAGTAATAGAGCTGAAAAATGCCTCATTCCGGCTAGAAGTGGTACAAGAGCTGCTACTGCTCCAGCAAATTTATTTTGCCTTTCAAGGGTTTAATTGCACACAACATGGTGCAGTTTTGATTAATCCTTCAGAATTTAATATATACTCTGGGGGGGTCAATATGTTGATTCTCCATGCATCGCTATCATGGGAGTAACTGGAATGTGTTTAAACACCACAGGAGGTACACTTCTCAAACTTACCTGGCCCTGCCAAGGGTAAAAAGTGCTCATTAATGACTCAATCCAGGAGGGGAGCCAGCAGAGGGGCGTGCTTCCTCCCTGACACTATTTCTGGTTTGCTTGGCAGGCATGTTTCCCTTGGGGACATCCCAGGTGAGGCACACACTGGAATCTTCCAGGCTTATGCCCTGATCATTTTAATGAGAAAGCAGTGTTGAGATATTGGCACCTTGCATCCAGTCAACATATGGAGATGCTGTAGCGGCACTTAATTGAACTGTTGGACGATTATAAAGGGTACAGTCATCTGGGTCAATGAGTGCTTATTCTTGAACATGGGCTAGAACGAGGTCATCCAAAGGTAATAACAAGTCAATTCGCCATTTCCACAAAGAATGATCCTTTAAACTCTAGGATCTTGGTTGCTGTAGATAGATTGCTCATGAAGCATGAGGAGACTACAAGTCACATTGCACTCTAAACATGGAAACATGTATAATAAGAAGCAGAGGTGAGGGACTTAAGAACACGGTTCTGGAAACTCTGCACCTGGGAAGTCACTGTAGCAAATATCCCCAGGGGCCAGGTCTGCTTTAGCAGAGCCAGAAAAACAAAGTAGGGCATAAAACAAGCAGCCAGACAAGGGCTAACGCGTGGGCACCATCGTTCTACATGATATTACACAGTCTTTTCCAGCCTGATAGTGATCTGGAAATCATGGGATGAGTACCCTTCCTTGCTGTTTTCTGGGCTAAATTGTAGACCTTCAAATTCTCACATTACAGTCCTTACTCCAACTAGGTTGGAATATAGTTATATCGCAGTGTTTCGAGATACAACATTTAAAAAGGTAATTAAATAAGATGAGGGCTGGGATTAGGCCAGAATCTAATGTGGCTAAAGGAGATTAGGGTGCAGACACACTCGAGGAAGACCATGTGAACACAAGGGAAGAAGACACCGTCTACCAGCCAACAGAAGGATGCTTAGAAGGAAATCAGCTCCAGCAACCCTTGACCTCAGGCTTCAGTCTCCAGAACTATGAGGAAATAAACTTCTATCATACAAGCCGCACATTCTGTGGTGTGACCTTCTGATAGCAGCCTGAGTGTACTAGGACAAACCCAGGAGTCCAGCACAGTAGGGCACGCCTATAATCACAGCATTCAGGAACACTGAGGGAGAAGGCTTACACATATTAACACAGCCTGGACAATTTGGAGACCTAACAACCCTGCCTCAAAACATTATATAGGCCTTTGGCTCAGTATCCAGTGGGTTGCAAGAATCCCCAACAGAGTCACGTACAGTGGTTACTCAGCATAGCACAATCCCCTAGGGAACAAATGTCCCACCCCATCCTCCTCAGCCCCATTTCACAGATTCAAGAAGAGCCCTTAAACAGGAAAAATGATCATGAGGAGGAAGGAGGAATTTACCTTCCATCATCCAAATATCCATGCCTAGCCTACCGGTCCACACTGCCTGGCGCAACACTCAGGAGCCCAGTGGGTATAGGAAATCACATCGCATAGAAGGTCTTGATAACATTCCTGGCGCAGCCCATGGACAGATTCAGATCTCAGTGTAACTTCAGTGTTCCCAAGCCACAGACAGGGGTTAACAGGAGCTCAGTGGGCACAAGCAGACTTTGCAGAACACGGTCCCTGAAGTGCTGGCAGAACAATCAAGTCATGTCTGACCCACTTCGTTTAGCTCAAGCACATATATCTTCCTATACACATACCTCGTGTACCTTGACAATTGTGTGAAAAGAAGACACCAGTTTCTAAGCTGTCACACAAAAACTGAGCAGCTACTTTTCAAAGGGAAAATCAAGGACCCGGCTGCCCAGGCCAGTGTAGAACCCAAAGGCCTGAGTATAACTTCCCACACCCCAGGTCTGTGTGTTCACCAGATTAAACCAGCCACCAGACATCTAAAAGTTATAATAACAAATACACTGCCAGGTCTGCAGTTAAACTACAATCAAATGGGACTACTATGTCATATGTACCCCTCTTAATCCCCCCTGAAGGTCAGGTAACTCACCCACAACCTGAGAAACATGCATATCCACCCACAGCCTGTTCCAATTCAGTTTCTCTAGTTAAGGCAGGTCTCTCTCAACCTCCAATTCTTGGCAGTTTTAAGAAGCAGAACCAAAGGAACCATTGGATGCCATCCAACTGCAGGGAAATCAGAAGCTGCCTGAAATACACCACAGTGTACAGCACAGCCTCGCGCGTCCTCAACATATAAGTTAAGGTCAACAAGAGAAGGAATGCTTCCTGTTCACAAATCCTTTAGGGCTGTTTGTTTGCAGACCTCTGGTTGTTCCTGCTGAAATACCAGAGCACAAGCCTGGGAACAACCAGCTTGGTCACATGAAAGGATTTTCTTTTGCCAATCACCTAAGTCCTACCAGGCCTGACAGGTTTCACAGTTCCTGTTGCATTTCGTTAAGAAGTGAAAGAAGAAAATCACCTCTTTCTCCTCTCACTAGACCAAAGGCCACCTCTGTCTGATAAAATGGTCAGCTTTCCCTCTGGCCTCTGGACTCCATTCAGCTGGAAACATCGGAGAAACCCATGTGAACACGAAGATCCTAGAGTGTGCATAGGAATGCATTTGACCTTGTCCAAAAACACAGCAGGGACTGTCTATTAAGCAAGAGTATTGATTCTGAGTCTCGCTCCTTTAACCTGCGACACACTCCAGGGCCTCAATCCAGCACCTCTCTTAACTTCTTGTGTTTGGGGCTGTATATTGCGATCTACCAAGGGAAGCTGGTTTCTATTAGCAATGTCTGCTTCCAAATGCCACTGACTTCTCCAGTGCAGTTTTTCTGCCTTCGAATCGATGGTCGATGCAAAGTGTGTTAAACTCTTTCCGTTTTCCTAAGTCCTTTTCCTCCACCTTCAGAAATTTCCAACACGTATGACAGTACATTTTTGCTATTTTTTGAAAAGCAATTCCTATTAATGACTGTAAGTGTGAGATACACAAATTGTTTAAATCAGTGGTGTCTTTTTTTTTTTTTTTTTAACAAAATGTAACAGGAGAGAAAAAGAGATTTTTCCCTATTAATTGATGTGTTGGTGACAAATCCACAAAATTTCCGCCTGATTGTTATCATCTGACATCTTTCCCATTCTTGCGCTCTGAGGGCTCTCACCCCACATCTTGGCATCCTGGGTGTGTCCCTGCTCAGGGGTGCCCGTGTCTCCCTTCCTTCCTCATGCTTGCTAATAAGCATTTGAGCCCGAGCTTCAGGAAACAACACACTCAACACGTAGAAAAGTGGTTGTTGTGAACTTGACTGCTAAACCTGAGTGCACCAAAAAAGAGATGTGTAAACTCCAGCCAATTACAGCTCAATTATTCCCAGGCTTAAGCCTCGAAAGGCAGCATCTCTGAAACACATTTCTCTGAAAATTGAACGGAATGGCTTTCCAACCAACCAGCCTAGCCACTCACCCTGGCAGGCTGGTCGGTTCCTTCCCTAGGAATAGAGGGAAGGTGCTGGGACACTGCAGGAACCTAAGAGGGGCAAGCCTGGGTTCTGCTCTCCTGCCATAGGCACCAGTCAGGATCCAAAGGCTGCCTGGGATGTCTGCCTGCCATCTGGCTGTGCGAGACACCAAGCCCGCCAAGGCACGGGTGAGAGCATGCATTTACCCTCAGCCCTGAAAACAAGGGTGAACACAAAGGGTGGCAGAAGCCAGGGCTGGAAATAAATCCATCTTCAAATGAAAAGGGCACACTCCGAGATAAAAGTGGGGACAGGTGCAGATAACGGGGAGGTCTATTCGGGAAGGCATCTGTCTTGGGTCACCTATCTGATCAGGGCCCTGTAATCACATTGCCTTGAGACAAGAACAAGGAATTTCTTTTGTTCACAACATTGCTGAGAATCTTATTTTGTAGCTAATTTTGGACAGGGCCACCTCGATGGCTTTCTGAAAATAACTCCTCCAATGCGTGTGCTGCTGGAAGAGGACAAGGATCATACACTCAGCCACAGCCTAGCCAGACTCCATTCACTGCTCTAGAAATTCCTCAAAGGAGCACCAGGACCTGTGTAGAAGACATGCTGAATTCTATGCCACTGGCCTAAATAGAGGAGTCTGCTGAGGAAAAGGGAGACAAAGGAAGGTGAAAGTCTCCGTGCTCCCCCACCTAATGGAAGCAGGACTTAGGAGGAGACTTCCCACCCCCAGGCTCCTGCTATACATGTGCATCCTCGGAAACCTTTACAGAGTAGAAAGTGACATTTCCACCGCTCCCCAAGCTCTTTCCTGAAGCACAACAGCCCCCACCCAACAGTGATGAAGACGGTGTTCTTGGCAACCGAGTCTGAATCTGTTTGTTCTTCTGTGAACCATACTGAATAATTCTCCAGATAACAAAAGAACTAATTGGAGTTAGGAGAACTGGGGGAAAACTAATCACCAAAAGCAGGTTTCAAACAGCCACTGGAGACGCCAAAAGATGCTGAGCCAGGATCCTTAGAACAGTGATTTAGGAACAAAACTGGGGAAATGGGAAGCAGAAGAAATAAATGCCTCCTTCCAGAGGAACCACAACACATCCGTGACAAAGTGCATCCTGCAGCTCACAGGATGGCAGTGCACTGAGGTACATGGAGAAAGTTCCCAGCCAGAGGCCCGAGGGTTGGGACAGCTGGCCCCTGCCTACCTGGAATTCACCTACCCCTCATGGTGCTCCTCGTTGGCAGCATCTCCACAGACCTCACAGGGTATGAAATCTTGTCACCAAAAATTAGTAGGCTGCTAAAGTTTAGCCCCAGACTTGGATGTTGGTAGCTAGCTAAGCCAAAGAAGGGACTTCTCAGAATGCTAAACAGGGATTGAGGCAAAGCAGAGGTGAGGGGCATGCGATCCAAGAAACCACTTCACCACATTAGAGCAGGAGGCCCAAGGGACAAGGGTCCACACTGTCCCTTACCATACTGTCACTATCTCTACCCTACTCGCTCCCATCTCAGGCTATGATCACCAAGCAGGCAGGGAAAATGTAGCTGGGAGAACAGCTGGGCAAGGATAGTGGCTTGTTTTTGTGGTGCATCTGACTTGCTTGAAGATAAATCTAAGGCTATCTTGGGACTCTGGAGAGAAGGGGCTGCTTTTCTGTCTTCAGGACCTAAAGATGTGCCCATCTAAAGCCAAAAAATAAACACCCTTGCTTCACTGAGAATAAAAATCGCAGCAGGTCCATAGGTTCAAAGAACGGCTACTACACAGGGACCAGGTTTCTAATCGTGGCATAAAGTCCAATCATAGCCCAAAATCAGGCTAAAAATGGTCAGTCATACAACTAATTTATGAATCTATCCTGAGGCTGTCAAGGAACTATTTAGCTTTCATAACATTATCCTGCCCTAATACCATTGACACTCAGCATCACAGACATGCAATCAATTAAGTCAGTGGGACCCACACAGTTCAAACACCCGACAAGGCAGCGCAGAGGGGTAACCAAGACATTGCACTGACCTCGGTAAAACATCCTGGGCAAGGTGCTATGCTCTGGGGTTATGGGCCAACGTGCCTGCTCTCCCGGCTCTTGTGTTTGAGGTCAGTGGAAACAGAGCTCTCATAAGTAACTAAATGTCTGTCACATGAGAGAGTGCCAGGTACTATGGGGAAGCATAAAACAGGAAAAGGGGAAAAGAGGAAGAGGAGGTGGTCAAGGGAAGTCCCACAAAAAGCCACAGTTGACCAAACCTAAAGGAGATAAGGACATTGGTCACATGGATACAGAAAGGAAGGCGTTTCCAAAGAGAAGTGGTGGAGTATGCAAGAGCCCTGAGGAGGGGCATGAGACAGAAACCCTGTAAGGAGATGCTGCAACTGCATTTAGCATGCTTACTGATAGTAACAGGGATGCGGTAAAATTCAGTTATTATGTAGAGAAATTTTAAGTGAAAAAAACTAGGCCTGGGGACATAGTTCAGTGGTACTGCAACTGCCTGACAAACATGATGTCATGAGTTCAATTCCTGGTACAAAAAGGAAAAAAAATTATCTGCAATTTAAGTAAAAATGCCTTTATCTAAAGCCATGCATATTTATTCTTTTAAAAACTATATATATATATATATATATATATATATATATATATATATATATCCAAAATGTTAACAATAGTTACATTGGGAGAAAGAACTCCAAAGATTATGAATGGCCACACACTCCTTTTTGTTGTTCTTCTTGCTATTGTATTGTTCATTTTGCAAGTGCTCATGGAGAGTCCACCAGGCACCAGGAACCGGAGCCAGGCATGGCACACATACAGGCCCTGGCTCCAGCTCCAACATCCTAGTGGGAGAGGGGGCTGTGTACTCTCAGGGCAGCAACACTGTCACCTGGACCTGTGCCGCAACACAGACAACAGCAGCTGAAATAGGGAATTAGGTGCTTGGGAGGAAGTGCAGAGGCAAGTGCAGAGAGAAAGGTTACTTGGACTGAACCCAAGGAGATCAAGAAGAGCAAAGCTAACTAGGAAAGAGTAGTGAGGTTAGCTTCTTGATTGGAATAGCATGAGATAGCGTGAATATGATAGCTTTCATAATAATAAAAATAGCCTGTGGACCTAGGTAGGTAGATAGCTAGGTAGGTAGTAGGCAGATCAATCTCAGTCTTGCTTATATGACTCTGCCAACTATTTTGATCACTTGTTCATCAATAAGCATCTATTGAACACATATCAGACACAAGCAACGGGGCTGGGAGAGGGTTATAAATAATACAGACACGGCTCCTATTCTCAGGAAAGCTCGCGTCAAATCAGAGGCAAAACTTGAATCTCAGCACTGCCACTTTGCATAATAGCAAATTGGGGGAGAGCCAGGAACAAATAGGAACCTGGCAGTCTTCTGCTAAGTTTGCTGCAAGCTTGAAGCAAAAATAGCAGCTAAACTGGTTTTCTTTAGCCTGCTTTTTACTGAACCACAAGTATTTGTGCTTTTTACTTATTAATCCATTCATTCAACCAGCCTCTGCTGACCACATGGTCCACACTGCTGCTGTGCCAAGAGGTAAAGGGACAGAGATAGGACAGTGTTCTCCTTAAAGAGCTCAAGCCTGTCTCGGAAGATAGGAAGGTAAACAATGCAGTGTACTGTGTGTCCCAAGAAAGTGTCTGCACGTTTAATCCTGGGATGATTAACATGAGTTTTTGCAAATAAGTTGGACAGATGTTAACTGTTTTATTGACTTTAGTGACACTAAAGTTCAAAGTGTCCTCTCTCTTGGTGTCCCTGTGTATGATTTATGATGTTAGCTTTAGAAAGGTGTATATTATTATGAGGGCACTTGGTAACTAACCTAAGGAACACTCGGATGGAAATACCCATAGGCCTGTGATTAAGAAGCAGGAGTCAGCTCACAGCCAATTAGGATGGCTGCCCACAGGATGAGTTCCCAGCACAGAGTAGGATGTAGCTAGGGTCTTGGGCCATCCACTTACAGATTTGCAATCTGAGGTGCAGAGCTGGGCCCTTCTGCTGCTAGGTTCTGGTCTGGTGTGTAGACAGGGAGAGCGACACATGGCTCACTTTTTGCTTTGAGGAGATGCATGAAGAAGAAACCTGGACTGAGCTCAGATGTAATTTGTCAGAAACCAATACAGAATGAGGAGTCCTGAAAAAGGTCCAGGTTTCCTCCCCAAACCACTATCTTGTGTCCTTTCCTTCTGTCATCCACTCCACCTGCCTTGAAACCTTCAGGGTCACCTCATCCAGACACTCAAGCCATGCAAGCAACCCTGTGAAACAAAAAAGCTGTTCAAATAAGTGTTAAC